>JANHZT010004158.1:44191-54988 GCA_032468215.1 Stegonotus admiraltiensis | reverse complement strand
CCTTGAGCCTGGTGGGACTCGAACTTGCAGTAATTGCAAGCAGCAGATGTTAATAACAGACTATTAGTCTGTTGAGCAACCAGAGCTCTGTGCTCAACAAATGAGTTTCTTCAGGGCAAATCTTTCCAAGTGATTACGCAATGTACATATTTGTTGTATGCAGGGCTTGGTGTAACTGTCCAAAACCTAAAAGTTAACGTGAGTCATAGATAAACCTTATGAAATCTAAGATTACTTGGTCATCAGAATGGGATTCCACTTATATTACACTCAAATGTAAGTAATTAAACTTGATCTCCCAAACCTCGACAATTTTAAATGTTCCCTGAACCTGAGACAAAAATATGCATTATTTGTTTTGAATGATCATTCTCTACATTAGGCCCTGAAAACATGTTATTGTTTTATTGTTTTTTTTATTTATTTTGTCAAGCATGTATAAGATAACATATATAAGTATAAACATGATTATGAATACATGAAATGGATACAAATAAATGGGGACATTAGGACAGGGACGGTAGGCACGTTGGTGCGCTTATGCATGCCCCTAACAGACCTCGTAGGAATGGGGTGAGATCAACAGCGGGCAGTCTAAGGTTAAAGTTATGGGGGTTTGGGGATGAAACCACAGAGTCAGGTACTGCATTCCAGGCATTGACCACTCTGTTGCTAAAGTCGTATTTTCTGCAATTGAGTTTGGAGAGATTTACCTTAAGTTTGTATCTATTGTGTGCTTGTGTATTGTTGCAGTTAAAGCTGAAGTAGTCATTGACAGGTAGGACATTGTAGCAAATAATTTTGTGTACTACGCTTAGATCAGACCAAAGGCAGCGTACTTCTAAGTTGTCTAAGCCCAAAAATTCAAGCCTGGTGGCATAAGGTATTCTGTTACGAGCAGAGGAGTGGAAGACTCTTCTTGTGAAATATCTCTGGACTTGCTCAATTGTATCAATGTTCGATATGCAGTGCGGGTTCCAGACAGATGAGCTGTATTCAAGAATTGGTCTAGCAATAATGGTCTGCTATAATTCTTATCAACTCCATCCAATATCACATAGTTTCAATACATGATGAATCCTCATCTGGTTGATCATACTGTATGATCTAAAATATCTTCATTCATAAAGTATTCCCTATTTGTTTTCTAGGGAAAGTATGAGATACTTCCCTTGTTGCTCATTTTAGAATAAATAACACTTGCAGCTGGTTTAAGTATAGATTTTCCCATTTAAGTTGTAGTTGCTTGGACATGAACATCACTGTTGAGCAAAACTAAAACTAAAACAACCCTGGAGGAGACAATATTTTGAAGAACAAATATTGTAACACAATTTGGATGCAAACCATGCCAGTTTGCATTATATTTGCCCCATGGTAGTAGCTGGTCCCAAAGGATAAAATGACATCTGGTAGCATAGGAGCATGAAAAAGTTTCATTCACGCATCATTAGCTCTGAACATTTTAAAAGAAAAATAGATGTTTGGTATGAATCAAATAATGTCCTGATATTTAAGAAGTCATAGCTTCAATGCTGCAATAATGTGAAGGCGAACATATGTTTCCCCTCAATAACATTGTTTAAAAACACAATAGTTTACCTTCAAACTGTGTAACACTCTGAATTTAAATGGAATCTAATTAGTCAACAGCAGTGATGCCTCCTTGTCAAGTACATAAGCAAACAACATTTCTCTCCTTGCCCTATCCTTCCCTTTTCTCCTTTCCCGCTCGACTTTTATAAAAATGGCAAGAGCTTGGCAGTTTTCCAATTATCTCTCACTAATCTCTATCAGCAAATCCTGGGTGCATATCTGTTTTCTTTACAGCAAAAATCATGTGCCTCAAACAAATTTTTCCCCCGTCTCACTTGACACTGAACAAGGAGGAGAAATATGGTCCATCATGACAAATATCAGGATAATATTCCAATTTTCTACTATTTGACAGCAATCAAGTAGAGACTAATGGCTTTCCTCTATGACTAAATCTTTTAGAGACCAAGGTATTCTGTCTTCCTCCCATTAGAAAAAAAAAATCCCAATAATCTCATTATCCCAGTGTGAATACCAGTAAAATGCAGCAAGACTAATGTATCTTTCAGGTTTCTCAGTTACTAATATCAGTGTTTTATGGATTCTTCCTAAGTAATGGGAACTGTCATGCTATCCAACACATGCAGACACACACACACACATCTGGGAACAGCATTGTTTTCACTGTACTTTATGCTCGTTCTGTATGTTAAGGACTTTCTTGTTCTATTTTTAACTAGCTACAATAGACAGAATGTCATGGAATGTTAAACTTTATAGAAATTTTTTTGGGAGAATACCACAATTTCACAGTGCATTACTCTAGTACAACTGGGTAAATGAACAATTAATTCTTAAGAAATAACCATTTCCACATTTTGTTGTCTATAGCAGTCAACACAATTGTGTTTCTATCCTGCACTTATGTAACATTCAAAATCTCAACGCTGCTTTATAGCACTATAGCACTTATCCAGAATGGTCTTTTTATGATTTCTAATTTACAAGTTTGCTTCATTTCTCAATTTTCCTTATGGTTATCATCAGATTGACTACAATATTTCTCCATAATAATGTCAATTCAAGCTATACTTTTTATATATACACACAGGCTAGGAATAACCTTCAGTATGACTTTTTTCTAAATGATTTTTCATGTGTGTATATGTGGGGAGGGAGATCTAACAGAAAGAAAAATTCCTGCAGTGAAACTCATGTATAAATCAGGTGTAAGGTCTTGCCTCTCCAATCTTCCCAAGAAATCCCCCCCACCCCTCTTCCTCCCACCAAAATGCCAGAAATATCTGTAGAAATATCTGGGACCTGACATCAGGTAGCCTTTGTCCCACTCCCATCCCAATTCTTCTATTGCATGTATATGTTTAAGAAATTCATATATAAGAACCTTAATTTAAATTCTCATAATAGGCAGGATTAGAAATGATAGGCAAGATATGGGGATATTGTTCTGAATATTTGAAATCTTATGTGCATGATCCTACCATTTTGCCTCAGCTTTTTATCTATATCAAGAATAAAAGTTTGGCTTCTAGTTCCTTAAAAAGAAAGCTCTGCCGATGATAATGAACATATTTTTTTTAAGGAAGGGGTGCAAAAAGTATAACCCACTCTGCCTATTTATAAATGGGTAGCTTTTATTGCAGAGGTGGGTGTGGGGCAGTAGGAAATTTCAACTAACAAAATAAATATCTTGCATTTCAGGCATTTGTTGTATTACTTAAAGTTCCCTGAAATCCTCTGGAGTGTGGCTGTCAATGACACACAAACCCAGTGTGTCTCTCAAAGAGAAAGAACTTCCATGAACATATTTTTTAAATGTACAGGGATCTAATAGAGAAACTGTGGGGCAGAGGAGGTCTTGAAGAACAGAAAATCATTATGGTGATTTAAGGAGAGGAAGCAATTAGATATACATGGGAAAAGCCAATCATGACCTCTTGCCAGTCTCCAATCATAAAATTGGGAATCATTTCCTCTAAGGCAGCAATACACAGGTCTTAGGAACCGAGACTTAAACCTAATCTTTGAATAGTGTATTTTAGGCCAAAGTCAGGACAAAAAAGAAAATTAGATGTTATTTTTTAATATTTTATCTCTTCAATAATGACTTTAAAATCCCCCCTTCCATCACATTAAAAACAATGTTTTGTAACCACTTTTGTATGTTTCTAGAATTCATACTCAAGGCTTGCAGCTCCCAAATCTCTAAGTACGCATTTCCAACTATAGCAGATTTAGGCTGCCTTCTTTATATTCCATATATTCTAGTTCTAATGTTTTTGTAAAGGTAAAGGAATCCCTGTAGATTTTACTCTGCTAGTCATTGCCAACTATAGGAGAGGTGCTCATCTCTGTTTCAAAGCCATTGAGCTAGTGCTGTCCAAAGACATTTCTATGGTCATGTGGCCAACATGACATCAGAGTGCTGTTACCTTCCCACTGAAGTGATACCTATTTATCTACTCACATTTACATATTATTGAACTGCTAGGTTGCAGGAACTGGGACAAGAAAAAGGAGCTCACTCCATCACACTTGGGTCTCAAACCTGAGCTGCTGGCTTTCCAGCTGACAAGCCAGTGGTGAAATCCTACCGGTTTGAACCGGATCAGGTGAACCAGTAGTGATAAAAGCTACCGGTTCAGGTGAACTGGTAGTAAAAAAAAAGCTACTGGTTTGTCCGAACTGGTATTTCCAATTATCAGCTGTGCCATACACTTTATATTCACTAGAAAGCAGGAAATCCTGCTTTCTAGCGAATCTAAGTCGTGCGGCACAGCTGTTCCCCACTTTGCTGTTCTACTTACCATGTTAAGCATCCTTTTTCTACACGAAGCATGTGTTTGGCATGCACCCCACATGCACACGCAGCATGCGTTTGGCACGCACTGTGCATGCGCGGATAATGAACCAGTAACAAACCACGGAGGATTTCACCACTGTGACAAGCCCAGCATTTTAACCACTGAGCCACTTCACTGGTCCTCAATATTCTTGTGTTCTGCTTTTATTTAAACAGTGCTAATTGCTGAATGCTATTACAAAGCATTGCATTGCTTTCAGCTCTCAGAGACAAGAGAGGTAAGACATCTTCATAGCATTAGAAAGGGAAGACCTGACAGCAGAAGGCCTATTATAGCTATATGCATTTTAGCTGTGATTTATAAATGTTGAATATAACTGTCCTATTCGTACATTTTTTTTAAAAAAATAATAAGCCCAATACATGCCCACCCTTGAGAGATTTGGAGAGGATTTTTCTTCATTTTTCTTAAAATTCATCTGGAGAATATCAAATTGGAGAAGAATATGTTAAACTAAAAAAACAGGGAAAAATATAAGTGGGAATTTATGATTCGTGTAAATGTGAATGTTTTAGGGGCATAATATAGAAAAGGCAAATTTTTAATGTTTCCTAGACTATTGTGAAAAGAAATTATATGCATAGCTATGTATTAGGTGTAGTGACACTTATATTTGGAATAATAAGTTTTATTTTATACTGTAGTCGTGAACTAATGAAGTTTGTGGCTAAAATCAATCAACATACAAAGGTTGACTTACAGTTCTCAAAGACTCCAAGCCAGACATACCTGCCTTGCAGAATTATACTTATAGAGACAAACCAAATATTGCATTACATCAAACAAGGTTCAGGCAATTAAAGTTCTAAAATCTCAGTCCATTTTATTATTTTTTTTTAAAAAAACCCTTAGGAAATGAAAGCTAATTGCTCTGTGCATCTCAAAATGAATTAATTTGCATCTTGCCAACTGTATAACTTTAATCCCTAACATAAAGACACCAACTTCCTTATATGAATGTGGCACATTGTTTTATGTAATTGAACAGATGCATAAAATCAATACTCTCCTTTTTACAAACCACAGTGCCACCCCTGGGAAGAGTTATATAAGGTGACTGAACATTACCATTATCTAGAAATCATGAAAACTATAATGGCTCCATCTGAAATTTACATTTAATTATGCCCATGTATATTTAAGGAGATTGAATTTAAAGATTATTGTCACTTTGTACCATTTCATTGCAATCAGGACTCTTACAGACATCTGTATAATTAATAATGCATTGCTACGAACATCCAGATTCTAGCTGACCTTTTCAGCAAAAGTAACACTCCTATCATTGCCAACTAAATCAATGTGCACAGAATTATATAAACACTTCAGAATTCAGACAAGAATATTATTAATGTTTTCCTATTTGGACAAATTCAATAACGTACCTAATCAGTTTCTGAATGTTCAACTAAAGCAAACTTTATATCCATTTTCTTGCTACAAAGTATTGTGTACTTTTGTTTTTCACTGTTAAATGGGTGGAAATTAGCTATAATTTTATAAAAGTAATAAGAAAACTCTTTATTATTAATTAATAATATTTGTGCCATATTTTAAGACTGAACTAAAGTGAAATAATTGAAATTATTATTATATATTATAATAATTATAATTTATTTTCTCCACTGGAAGGCAAATGATTGATTTCTTTTAATAATTGTTTTGATTCTATTTCAAATTATTTTAATAAAACATGCTGAACAATATTATCAATACAGTAACATTATCTACTGTGTCTACCTGTGTGTTCATTCATTCATTTTCTGGAGTAATTTCCCGTAGAAAAATAAAACTCCTCCAGTGGTGTCTGGATTTAAGCTGATAAATAAGTCATATTTTCACAAATAAACATGGGTACTCTGAACAACCAAATAAATATCCCAGAGAACTGAGGAAGGTGTAGCAAAATTAGGGATACATTAATAAGTAACAGTTTGAGAC
Organism: Stegonotus admiraltiensis; assembly: GCA_032468215.1. Taxonomy (NCBI): domain Eukaryota; kingdom Metazoa; phylum Chordata; class Lepidosauria; order Squamata; family Colubridae; genus Stegonotus; species Stegonotus admiraltiensis. The sequence goes on along the minus strand of JANHZT010004158.1, from coordinate 48,626 downwards.
TGTACAATTTCTTTCCATCATACAACTACTGTATGTCCTTAAAATGATATATGCATACAATTCTTGGGGTCATTGGTCCTCTATTTTTTGACTTAAAATGTTTTTTTCCCCCTGCCCTAAACTACTTATGATCCTGTCATTTCAGTCTGCTGAAATTCATTGGCTTTTACTTAATTCCAGTGATAAGATCATTTGTAGTTATGAATAAGACTTATCCTGATTACAAGTGAGGTCTGAGTCTTTTGTGTGTCCTATAACTAACAGTCACTATATCTTTCTTTTTAAAGCTTATAATAACTGAAACACTTGAACAATCATCAGCCAACAATGGAACTAATCTTCAAGTAATTCTGTTTTGTGTTATAGTATCTCTTCTGGGGAAAGTATTTCCCTTATAACATGACTTTCTTAGCGGTTTATTTCCAGCCTGAAGTCATTTCCACTTCCACATCTTAGAAGTGAAGACTTAATGAGGAGAGAAATTAAAGAGTGAAATTGGTTGACAGATTCTTCCCCAGCTGAGCATAGTTATAGGATAATTCGGGTTTTCACAAGTAAATGTTAAGTACAATTCAGGGTTTTTTTGCATCTCCAAATGTTGCATAATAAAGCCACTGCTTATGACCTGTTCTATTTTTCCTCTTTATAGTTATATTTTTTAAATTATTATACATCCCTCAAAAGAAATGAACAAACCACAGTTCTGATGCATATTCAAATGGATAAAACCAAAGTTGATTAATTCTGCCGTAATTACATACCAGATTTGCATGGTAGAGAATGTGTTTATTTGTGTATGATTTCTTCTATGACCATTCCACTTTAGTTTCCCATATTGTCCCTTAATCACATACTGTACACTTTATGACACTGTTCTATACTATACAGTTATAACTAATCCCCAAACCTTTTGGAGTTCGTGAGATTTAGGGATTGATACATGCATAGTGGATATGCAAAAGTTGTTGTTAGTTAAAAGGAGTGGAAGTAGAATAAGTCTTGTCTTGTATTGCTTTTAATGTGTAGTACATAATGTACAAGGCTGCAAAAAAATACTTCAAAGACCAAAACACCTTCTTACCAGCAATCAAAATCCAGATAAGCAAAATAAGATCAAAGTTAGCACTAACCAGCAATCAAGCAGTAAGCAATACCTCAGACAAGGTACTATCAACTCAGACAAACAATCAAACCATAAACAACAGCCCAGTCAAGGAACCACCAATTCCACTCCCACCAACACTGACAGGGCAAATATATAACAAGAGAGCAAATCCCACTCCCTTCTACCAATGATGTTACCTAATTGCATAATGAAATGTCTGTAAGAAAACAACCAAGCTCAGATAGCACCAAGGAATCCAAAGTACTTCATTTCAACAAAGTTACCTGCAGTGCAACCCTTTGAAACTTCTTTATGAAAGAATACAAACACATGCACCCAAATTTGATCATTTGATTGCAGGGTTCTGCAACAGCTGTAAATTCAGGGATCTTGTATAAGTACTATTTATTCAGCACCACCTTAAATTCCAACAGTTGCTGAACAAATCTCATAGTACAGAAGTAATACATAATTAAACAGGGTGTTGGAGATGTGCACATGCAGTTTGGAGAAGGATAAGGACAGCCCCAGGAATAAATCCTGGCTTGGTCAGCAGTTGCCTTGCATAAGGGTAGGCTAGGTCCACCTCATTAGCAGCAGGAGGAACATGAAAGTTTCCTGGGATAGCAGAGCTTGCACAGCCAGGGTGGTGGAGGAAACTGTAATACTGGGGTCGCGGCAGTTGTGGGTTGCCCCTGGTTTGCACTGGTTCTATAGAACTGGTAGTAAAACTGGCGGGAGGCTCCACCCACTCACCCTAATGTCATCAAAATGCTTTTGCACTGAAGAGCATGCGTGCAAGCAAAGCAAGCCCGCGCACATGGCCCCATTATGAACTGGTAGTAAATGTAAGTAGAACCCACCCCTGGGTGGCTGGCCATGGCATGGTGTGAAGCAGTACTCCACAGAGGCCTCAAGTGGAGTCTCATGGCACAGAGGCTAAAATAAAGGGTCAGTGTCATCTGAACCTCTACTTTAACCCCAATTCTGTCACCACAACCACCACTGAGAAATGCCAAGAGTGGAGGATGGTCAAATGGGCAGAGATGGGTGGGAGATAGGTGGATGCAGGAAGTTCCAGAGAAGTCAGTCTTTTACTTTACTGAGGCACAAGGCTGGGAAGTACCAAACCAGGAATGTCTTGGATTGGGGTGGGTCTTCATCTAACAATTGGTGGCAATAGGAACAGGGACTTCTGTTATCTCTAAATGATGCAGTCAAGTAATGTCATGCTTTACAACTGTATCAGTTAGTAATGGAAATTCCGGCCCCCAGTTATGTTCATAAAGCTATCTGTAAGCTTTGTAAAACTGTAAAAGGTTCACCTTCCATTTCTGATGTAGAAAATTAAGAGTTAAGACTATCTCATAGTGGTAAATTTCAGTTTTGAAAAATCCAATAAGAGAGAGCCCATCACTCTTCTAAATTATTTTTTATTTTATTTATTTGTATTTGAATTTTTTGTCAAGCATGTATAGATACAAGTGTAAACATAATTATAAATTATAAATACATGAAATGGATATGAATAAAATAAAACATTAGGACAGGGACGGTAGGCATACTGGTGCACTTATGCCCCTTAAAGACCTCTTAGGAATAGGGTGAGGTCTACAGTAGACAGTCTAAGGTTAAAGTTTTGGGGGTTTGGGGAAGAAACCACAGAGTCAGGTAATGCATTCCAGGCATTGACCACTCTGTTACTGAAGTTGTATTTTTTGCAGTCTAGTTTGGATTGATTTACCATGAGTTTGTATCTATTGTGTGCTCTTGTATTGTTTTAGTTGAAGCTGAAGTATTCATTGGCTGGTAGGACATTGTAGCAGATGATTTTATGTACTATGTTCAGGTCAGACTGAAGATGGTGAAGTTGTTGTTGTTGTTGCTGTTATTGAGAAGAGAAGAGAAGAGAAGAGAAGAGAAGAGAAGAGAAGAGAAGAGAAGAGAAGAGAAGAGAAGAGAAGAGAAGAGAATTTTTTGTTGGCCTAGTGTGATTGGACACACAAGGAATTTGTCTTGGTGCATATGCTCTCAGGGTAAATAAAATAAAAGATAAAAGATACGTTCATCAAGATATGTTCATTATTAAGTTATTGTTGCTAAATTGCTTTCACCATTAATAAAAATCTCTAATTTCAACTGCAATTTATCCTCTTGTAATTGGAACAAAGAATATATGAAGATTGCTGCTATGATTAAGGAAATAAAGTATAGAAATATAGAATATATGTATAGAATATATACTATTCTAATACAGATACAAAGATGCATAGAGTACTATGTATTTCAGGAATACTTCCTACTGCTCTGCTGGTTCTACATTAATTAACAATATAAGGACTTGCCTGCCTGTAAGTCAAGTGGATAAGAAACATGTCCATGAATGAAAAAAGAAAGAGTCTTCTTTTGAAGTCTCTACCAGTTTTGGATTTGTTGAATACTTAGGAAAAATTGTTTACAAATGCCAAAATAATACATTTTAAAAATTTACTACATGATTTTCAATTAAGAAAACAAACACCACAAACGTGTGTGCACACACAGATATGCATTCATTAGAGAAAATAAAAAAAGAGAGAAATTGAAAAAAAAGGTTTGCAAAAATTCCATAATGTACAATCCTTAACCTTTTTTAATTTCAGAAAACTTTGGAACAACCTATAAAAAATCTATAGTTAAGCTAACAATATGACTCATTTTGAGATATTTATAGTAGAAAAGTCATAATATCTAACACCTTTTCTTCCCCATCCAAATCTTTTATTCTTAAAAGAAAATTTATTTTGCCATCATGCTATAAAAATGATGACAAGCATGACTTAACATGCTAGAAAAGGTGCTAAACCTGTTCATTAGTAAAATTGAGGTGTGAGCAGAGAGGTTGGAAAATATAGATTGTTTTAAGTAAATATAAGAACATTAATACCATCTGAACACATAGAAGGATCATCAAGCTTGCTCAGATAATTGACAGTGATTCTTGCTGTGATGTGATGACTTAATTGCCTTCAAGTCTACAAGTAGGAATAGCTTTCATTATTATGTAACATTTAAAATATAATACTTCATACAGAGCATTATTATGTATTACATTTTCCAAATGAAGCTAAAGAAATATGTAGTGCAACATACACATTCCCTGGACCCGGCAGTATTAGCCAACTACCGTCCCGTCTCCAACCTTCGCTTTGTGGTGAAGGTTGTTGAGAGTGTGGTCGCACAACAGTTTCCACAATACCTGGAGGAAACGTCATATCTGGATCCATTCCAGTCGGGTTTCAGGCCCGGGTACAGCACGGAAACGGCATTGGTCGCGTTGGTAGATGATCT
>JANHZT010004158.1:0-15200 GCA_032468215.1 Stegonotus admiraltiensis | reverse complement strand
ACACCTTTTTGTGTGAAAAAAGTGAAACAATTAAAGTTAATTTGACCAATGATTATAAAAGACATTGTAGATACATTTACAAAAAATTACAATTTAAAGAAAAAGAAACAAAACTTGAAGAATCTTACATAAGATACAGATGCACAACTCTGTCATGATGATGATCACCAAGATATAAATGAATTTTTCCAGATGATAGCAATGGGGCAGCAAAATTAAACGCAAAGTAAATGAACCAAATCTTGTGACAGCCTTGTCATAAAGGTATTAGCTACATTGGGAACAAAAATACTGCTTTTGTTTATGTGGTTGAATTAAATTACATCATATTTAGATTTTGTTTTGGCCCTGCTCAAATTTTGGAATGTGCCCCTATCATGTCACTTCCACAGTACAGATAATGTATTGTAATATAAAATGTAAAATTCTTACAAGGTTTCCAGAGGCCAAATCTCAAACAATTTGGTAATTTGGAACAATTTTAGATAAATATTGGTTCCCATACTAGGATGATGCAATAGGACCTTTATGTGCTATCAGTGAACTCTGGATCACATAATTAGAATTACTAATTTACCAATTTTTATAGGAATTTGGCATATATAAAGGAAATTATATATGCCAAATTACTATAAACCATTTTCCAGTGGAATCAATACTTGAATATAAACAAAAATATGGAATGCCAGACAGTTGACAGTCAAGAAAACTGTAAATCTTGGACATCCAACCCTTTTCAGGATGAGAAGTAGCTAGCCTTCTGGTGCCACAAAATTTGGACAAGAACAGTGAACATTTTTAATTCAATTAATATGTAGACAAAATTAACATTGCCCACAGAGTTCATACATTTTAATGGAACAATAAACTGATAGACATTCAAGTGCTCACTTAACTACGGGTAGACTGCAACTACAAAGGACATCCATGCTTTAGATAAAAGAAATCTGTCTAGGAAGAGGAAATCCTTTTTATGTCCTTGCTGCCACAGATTTAGGGAATAATAAGTGTGATTATCCACATAATCTTTGATTCAGAACCAATGTCATGGAGCTGACTGGATAATAGGGAAATTGATTGCTTACATAATTGTTATAGATCTGATTTTTCTCTGTGTTTCATCAAAGCTATTGTTAGTAAAAAGAAGTGCTTTACCAATTTAAAGGAAGCTTATCATATGCTAGAGAATTCATTTTTGTATTCCTGTGATTGACTGTATATACAAGCTCAAGGCCAACTCAATCAATCAGAGAAAGATAAAAGTTTGTCAACCAATAAAAACATCAGTTGGAAGATTTCCTTACTACACCAGCAATGACAGATGGTGTTCCCATCTGCAGCTTCTGATGCAAGTATTTTAATATACACTGCCCTTGTGATCCACACCCGCTCTTAAATCTGAGAAGAGCTACTTAAAATACCTCCTTCTTCCTCCTGATTACAATAATCAGGATTTAATTTAAAAAGCAAAGGCTTTTTTGTTGAAAGATAAGAAAACAATGCAATCCTATTGATTATCTCAATAAACATCTGCCTGTAATGGCATTAAATTTTAATCTCTTCATTTGGAACAGTTTATATGGCCTTTCAGAATTTGCTACAGGCAAACATATGATATAACATAAAATAGGATAACTTATGCATTATTACAGCTCCATTGTTTTCCCAGTTTGATCTAGGACATGTCTGTCACCATGGAATTACATTTTCATTTTATTTTTGTCCACCATTTCTTTTCACAATTATAACTTTTGAAACAGGATTGAACTGGGAACAGCATAAACTTCTAACCTATTATTTTTAAAAGGTTAGAAAACAGATCTATAAAAATCAAAGTAGTATTGTAATATATATTCTTCAATCCATGAAACTCAAATACATATTGAGACCTCAGGCAATAATGTCAGGAAAAAATGAAGTGTGATATTTTTATAATCAGATACAGCAAAGTTCTTGGCCAATAGATTTTTTTTCTAAACATATTTATTTGAAAGTATATTGGTGGGAATAACTCTTACTGCAATCTATTACCGGTAAATGTGTGAGCACAGATGATCTCAAATCATTCTTGGAAAGTATTGCCGTAATTTGCAGAATCATAACTTGGCATTATAAATCTTTCCTATTGGAAACAATATGAAAGTGATAGGTATCATCATCATCATTACCCTTACTTTCTTTCTTGGTAGAACTGAAATGACAAGGTTTTGAAGCAGTTTCAGCAGATGAAACTGGAGGGGCTCATTTTCCCTCTTCCAAATGATTACTCTGATGTCTCTTCCAAAGAAAACTCAGAATAAAAGGAAATAAAACATGTTTTTATTTATTTTGAAGATTTATGTAAATAATTGTGACTCTCAGTAGTATAAATTAATCCCAAAATAAAGTTGCAAATAAAAACATACAATAATCTAAAAGTAAGATGAAAGCCATACATCAACATATAAACAATACAGAGGAGGCTTCACCAATCATAATACACTATGTCTTTCAGAAGACAGGCTCATCAATCATCCTGGTCCCAAGTCCTGAAGAAAAGTTTAAAGGTGTTCTTGCTATGTTGAAAAACTCTAACCTTTAGCTTTTAGGGTAGTTTCTTTTGTGGGATATTTTTATTTCTACTAATAGAAAAGACTAAACTGGGAAGTCAAGAAGAGGGAGGAAGAGCAGGGGAGGAAACAATGATAAACCACTTCCATATTTTGGGAAGTCAACTGCATGTAGATATCCATAAGTCAGGTAATAAACCCAACATCTATAAATGTGAAATAAAAAAGATTCCAATATTTGTACATTCAGCAGTCAACTCCTGTCTTAAGTATCATAAACTGCAACAAATAAAGTCAAGCTCTATTACTACCATTATGGGACATAAGTGTTCCTCCAGGCAAAGAAAGACAACAAAAGACAGGAATGGAATGTCACAGCTAATCAGTACTCTACTAGCTTTTACAAGGACCATGGTAGTTCACATGGCTGGCACATCATTGGAACACCAGAAGACCATTGAGAGGTTGGCAGCTCAGCAGTTCAAAACCCAAAAGTGTGAGCTGTGTGACAGAATGAGCTCCTGTCAATTTGTTCTAACTCCTGCCAACCTAGCAGTTCCAAAACATGCAAATGCAAGTACATAAATAGGTACCACTTTGGTGGGAAAATACCAGGAATATGAAAGAAGCCCTCTTGGGCATCCCTTACTTTTAGGATATTGTGGGCAACAGTGATGTCATCAGCTTATCTTTTCAACTCAGAAACACCCTGGTAGGTGCTTCTGACAGAATGTAGTAGTAGTATTAATTTTACCAATCATATTAAATTATTATTTTGTGAAATTCCACTTAATGGAAGATTGTAAGATTATATACAAAATACGGAAATGACATAAAACATAATTATTTTCATAATATATTGGTATTTGTTTAACTGGGTAAGAACTCTAACTTGTGGCAAATACAATATACCCAAGGTGGTTAAAGAAAATTTTAAATAAAATACCCATCTTGTTTGGAACCACTTGTATTCCTAGACACTACCTTAATAAGCTAGTTAAGTCAATTAATGAGCCAGTTTGGTGTAATGGTTAAGGTACTGCCTGAAAGCCAGGAGATTGAAAGTTCTAGTCCCACCTTAGACCTGAAAACTAGCTGAATAACTTTGGGCCAGTCACTATTAGCCCTATCCATCTCACAGGGTTTTTGTTATGGGGAAAATAGGAGGAGAAAGCTATAATATGCAGCAAATACATTTAATAAATAAATATTTTTGCTGCCTTGAATTATTTGTAAAAATAATAAAGGCAGGATACAAATAAATAAAATAAACCAGATAAAAACTGTAAAGTCCAGAACCTAAGTTTCTTGGTAATCCATTCCCTGTTTCTAGACAATATAATTTAAAAGGAAGAGATATATCCCTATGGAGTCTTCAAGAATAGGAAAGTCGAATCTCTGAGGGATTTATTAGCATCCAGAATCTCCTATTTATCAAAAGGCAAAACAGTGCTGTTTGAACTTCCCAAAATTCATAATTTACAAGCTTGGCAGAAAATTGTAATTGTTATATCAGTTTTCTGGGGAAAAAACAAAAAAGACCCCTTTTTTAATCTGTGATTTCGTTGATACAAGCAGGAATTTATGAAATGAAGTGTTCCACCAGTGCATACCTCCTTTATATTGGGATACAAATTATGAGTTACCTGTTTGAAATGAGCATAAAAATGTTTAGTTTATAAAATTAGTCATTAGAGTTACACTGACTGTCAAAATAATACTTCCATTGCTGTATCTATCTAGTTGAAAGAAATAGCTCTTGCTTTCTTATAATAAAAATAAGCACACAACTTGCCAGCTTCTTATTCTGAAAGCTTTTGACACTTGCATATATTTACATCTTGCACATGCTTTATTATCAGTCAGGGATAAAAGCTTTTCTCTCTTTTTTTTTCCTAAAGGAAATTTAGAGTTCGTTTTAGTACTCATGAAAATGAAGAATGTATAACGCTGATGTTATTCATGCAAAGTTAAGGATAAGGCTGCTAAACAATGTTGCAGTTGAACCATTTTTACTGCTGGTTACATGATCGAAAGTGTAAGTTAGTACATATCTAAAGACTGAAAGTAGGATTTAAAGACTCCCCTGATATTTTTTGTCTATATCTCTCTTATTTAAGAGGCATACATGACCAGAAGTACCATCATTAACTGGGAGAATGTCTTAAATATAAAATGTTTCCATTCATAATTCCAATTGCAATGGCACTTAAACTTATATACTGCCCCATAGTGCTTTACAGCACTCTCTGGATGGTTTACAATGTAGCATATAGTCCCCAACAATCTGGATCCTCATTTTACCAACCTCAGAAGGATAGAAGGATGAGAATTGCGAGCACCATCAGAATCGAACTCCAGGCTGTAGTTCTTTGCCTGCAATATTGCATTCTAATCACTGTGCCACCAGGGCTCCATAAACTTATTCATTTCCTTCACTCACTTATCCTAGTTTTTAACATACTCTGCAGTTATATTTCATGCAACCTTCATTATTTGAATTTCTTTTCAGCAATAAGTTGAAGTTGTCAGAGATTCAAAGGTGTGCAGAATTTGTGTGTGAAACAAAGTTCATCAGCTGTAAATGAGAGGTAATGTGGTGTATCATTTTCTACAACTTGGAAAGGATCTGAAATATATATTTTGCCATAATAACATTCCTTTCTCAGAAAGTCAAGGACAACTTGCCCTGCATCTGGAAGACTGGAACTGGGAGGCAGCTCCAGTTGGGACGATGTTTGATTGGACCATGTGATGGACTTCTGGGTGTTGGGTAGGGACTTGAACTTTTATTTGGGTGGGGAAAACCTGGAAACTTTCAGATTTGGGTTTTCCGAGATGTGCCAATATGACATCTTTAATAAAATGTAACTTTGAGGAAACTCGAGCCTCGGAGTTTTCTTTCTTTGGGGGTGTTACTTGGAACCCTGATATTAACCTGAATCTGACATATTTTTCCTTCCTATAGAAATTAAAAATAAAAAATTTCCATAAACCATAACATCACTTAATTTAATAATGTTCCAAGGAAATATATACTTTTGATCTACCCTGTTATGATCTGAGAAACCAGACTATACAATTACATCACCTCATAGATTGAAATATTTATAGTGCTGCAAAATGAAGCAAGCCACATTACTTGAATGAAAACAATATATTTGCAATAGCTCTACTGTATAAAACATGAAATATTGGTTTCCAGACTCAGATCAATCATGGCTTAAATTTTTCAAGAGTGAAAAGATCTTAGCCCCTTTCTACATGCATGGGCTATGGTAATCTGAAGACTAGGTCATCAGGGTTCCAAAGGGCATCTGGAATGACATCCCTCCAGATATTCCTACTGCTCCCACCTTAATGACTTTCTGTAAACTGTTAAAAATTGAATTGTTCTCTTAATTCTTGGGATAGGATCAGTGATAGGATTCAGCCAGTTCGCACAACTTCGGGAGGAACCGGTTGTTAACTTTCTGAGCAGTTTGGCAAACTGGTTGTTGGAAGAAATCATTAGGGCAGAGAACCGGTTGTTAAATTACTTGAATCCCACCACTGGATAGGATGATTATCAAGTCCCTACCATTTTGATATGGAGTTAATCTTCTGATAGACTGTGTCCTTTTCTTGATTATGTGTCATTTTCTTTCCATTTATAAGTTGCCCAGGGTAGACACAAAATTGAATTAAATAACATGATATGAGGCTTGTATAGGTTTTTCGGAAGCCAAGTCAATTAAATATCACCTTAGTTCATGTTTCAGAGGAAATATTGTTCCTAAGTTTTGTTGAACTAAAACACTAGATCTTAATGAAATCACTAGCTTTCCTTAGAATTCTTCAGATGTTTTGCCTAAGCAAAATTCTCTACAATATCTTTTATTTTTCACTTCAGGTGAGGTTACTAAATGGATAATCAACTCTAATTGTGGTGATGAAGAATCTAAAACTGAAACTCTGAACTCTAGTTTCTGGCTTTCTTCCCATAAGCTTCCCAGTTTCCTTCAGTTTACTGCTTCATATTCTTTGTTGTTTGGATAATAGAAAGTTTCTCAGAACAGATGTTTCTGACTCAAGCCTAGCCTAAATTGTTTTTAGAGCAAGTTTTAACTTATGGAGTTCCTCATTTTATTTATTTATTATTTATAACATGTATTTGCTGCCATTTTTGTGCCCAATGACTCTGGGTGGCTAACAATATAGATTCATGAACTCATTCCTCATGAAGACATAATGCTTGTCAGCTTTCTTAGGTTTCTCACAATTTAGTTCTAAGCCAATATTGTTGCCTGTCCTGTTCTCCAGTGTTCTGTTCAAGTATCATTTGGTAATTTATCCAGCTGTATCTCTAGTCATTTGAGAAGTGGTAAGCTCAGTTGTGATTATCTATAGATCAGACAAATTGTTGGTTAGCTTTCTTATACTGGTTCCTTATACTGGCTACCAGCTCAGTGCTCTCTTGTTACTTGTGTTTAACAACAATCCTTCTACTTATTAGACAGAAAGAAAAAAAGTAGGACATGCGTCTCATTGGCATCTCCAAAATGATATTTGTAGCCCACAAAGTCTTTTCAGCTGTATTATCACTTTCCATTTCCCTACCATTTTAAGGCAGAAAGACACAAAAATTGTAGCATGTACCAAATAGGATTAACAGTATGGGGTATTTTTTTTAAAGCAAAGAAAATCTTCCCACACAACTATCCACTCCCAAATCCAGAAACAATCCCAGAAAGTCTTGACATTACCATGAAATATAAAGATCCATCTCCCTTAATTCACAGCACAATCCATGCTTTCACCTGCCCCCTCCAAAAAAAAAGAAAAGAAAAGAAAAGAAAAAAGAAAAGAAAAGAAAAGAAAAGAAAATCTACATTAAATGTAGTTATTGCTTACCCATGTCATAAGGAAATTGATTTTTCTGTGTTACTTTTTTGCTAAGTAATACTACAAGCCTTACAAACCTGCTTTTCACAACATTGAATCACTACTTCCAGTCAGGACTACATTACTTGTGGGATCATCTCCTAAAGCTCTTTGTGGGTAAGTAACATAATCAGAAAACTTTTTTTTGGGTCTAGCAATTTGTCAGGTAGTGCAAGCGAGTCAATTGTCACAGCATTATATCTACAGGAATTCAAACTGTCTGATGCTTATTCAAATTGCACTGTAATCAGTGGTGGGTTGCTCCCGGTTCTGTCCAGTTCTTTAGAACCGGTAATAAAAGTGGCAGGAGGCTCTATCCACCTGCCCAGATGTCATAATTGATGATCTGCACATGTGCAGAAGCTTCTGCACATGCTCAGAAGCGTGTGCATAGTAAAGGTAAGTAGAACCCACCCCTGACTGTAATCCTTTTCTTGAGATTCTGCCACAACCAGTCTGCAATGGTGACAGTTTCGCTTAGAAATGAACTTCCTCATATAGACAAAGCAGGATGTCATTATCAAGATGTTAAATGAATTTCTCATGTCAGACTTTTTCCAAACCTGGGAATGAACAGAATGATAACTAGCTTTTTCTGAGCTTGTTTCTTTGCCAAATATCTGCTTATATTTTTTGAGATAGAAATAGTTCATATTGCATATTGCAACAGAATTTATGAGTCAAACTGCTAAACTGTCACAAGGCGCAAGCCTTATCGGTGAACTAGTATGGAAAATTCCATAATTCCATTTATTTTATGATCTGTGGCTGTGGTGGGTTTCAAATTTTTTTACTACCAGTTCTGTGGGGGTAGCTTTATGGGGGTAGCAGGGGAAGGATACTATAAAATCTCCATTTCCACCCCACTCCAGGGGAAGGATACTATAAAATCTCCATTCCCTTCCCAATCCAGGGGAAGGTTACTGCAAAATCCCCATTTCCTCCTGATCAGCTGGGACTTGGGAGGCAGAGAATAGATGGGGGCGGGTCCAGTCAGAATTTTTACTACCACTTTTCCAAACTACTCAAAATTTCCACTACCGGTTCTCCAGAACTGGTCAGAACCTGCTGAAACCCACCTCTGATCTGTGGAGAGAGAAAAAATTCCTCATTTAATGTTCTTAATAAAATTCTCTATTTTTACTTTTACTATTCCAATGTTTCTCCATCATTTTAACCATTCCTCTCCATATTTGAGTTTTCTGTACAAATAAGCATCTACCTTCACTTTCTACTCTCAGACAAGAATGAGGTCAGTATGGTTAAGTGTGCCAAGATTAAAAATGATACAGAAGAACATCTCTTAGACTACACTTCAAGTAATTAAAGCATGTCTAAGAATCTTAACTTCACTGTACATGTAAAACACACAATTTCCTCCAATTTAGTGTAATAAAAGCCTTTTACTAAGTTTTTGCATCACTCCATAGTCTGTAAATTTAGAAGCTATTTGCCTTGTCTTTGTGTGACTGTAGGAGTCTTCAGCATTAAGTCCATCTTGTTGCAGTAATATTCTCTCTGGTTGTCTTTATTGGGTTCTGTATTGTTTCTCATCATAACTATCGTATCTTCACCACCGAGGTGAGTGTATTGGTGCAGCAATGGCTCATTCTTACTGGCATTTTAAAAAGAAGTTCTCAGGCCCCACAATAATGGAAGTACCTACAAGCACCAAACTCTTCCAAGTTGGATTCTGGAGTCTTTCCTCCTTTGAAGGCTTACCTGCCCCAACAGGCCACTGTGTAATCCCAGTTTGTCTTTCTATTCCTGAGGAAAATAGTACAGCCCCAAATGCCCATTGAATTGGATGTGTCCATCCTTCCTCCCTCCCTCTCTCTCCCCCCTCCTCTTCTAAAATGGTGTGTAACAGTTTATTAGCTATGATGCTTTATTTTGCTAAGCAGAAATACTATTTCACTGATGGTTAATCTATGATGCATATATTTATATAAGCCATTAATCAAGCCATTCAATAAGGCTATGATGAGAGATCTATATATAGTGCTAGTAATCATATCTTCATTGATAATTCTGTACTATATCTGAAACTGCGTAGATAACATTTGAGTCTGCTTACCCATAACTCTCCTAATTTTTACATACTTGGCAAGTGACGTTTGGATTTACTATAGTAAAATCCATGGAACTTCTGCAATCAAGCAATGTGTACAGAACTTTGTGCAAAAGTAAGTAGATTTTTCCCCCATCAGATATGTAACCCAAGCTTAAAATGTGAGATCTTTAACTTTAAGTTTGTTTAAGACCAAATAATGTTATAAAAGCCATTTACAGAATGGCTCTAAGACATGAATCACACACTGACACACAGACCTGCACTCTTGACAATAGCAAAAACAGTTTCTTTTTTCAGCTGCTAACTCCTAACCTATCTAACAGCACCCTCTAGTGTGTGCTCCAGTATTTTTACTTTTTATAAGCCATCTGGACCTTTCGTGCTAATGGTCACCTTATAGTTAAACTGTCAAGATGAATATATTTATCCCACTTCCAACTGTTCTGATTATTTCCCTTCAGTGCTTTGTTTACAATCATTGCTAGTGAAGAAGGATAGAAGCAACAGAGGTGCTGTAGAAGATTAGTACTCAGGTTTCATTTGTCATTGCTCTATGAATCTTTGATTCATGTGCACAGAAACATACTGAAAATGAATCCTTCAAGAAAATTGGCAAATGTCTTCAGTGTATGCTGAAATCTGATCAGCAAAAACTGGGGAAAATAACAGTGTTCCCAATCTTAATATTAAAATGCAGCCAGCTGTAATTAACTTTCAAGTGGACCAAATTTCACTGAACAAACCCATAATTCTGATAAACAAAGCACAGTGTGTTAGCTTTAGAAATTCTGTACTTTTTCATAGTTTCCATTATTTATTTGTTTTATTACATGTATTTCTTAAGATATAAACCTAAGAATTAGATTACACACCTGCATACCCATTAATTTTCAGATTTATACATTTTGTTGCATTATACAATCTATTTAACTTTTTCCATAAATCTTTCAACCAACAACATGGCATTCAAAAGGAGGTAGGCATCACACCTTTAACTAAATTGCCTCTCTCTTCATATTTCATATTTATCCATGAATACATTAAAAATTGAAGGGGACATAAAACCTCCTTGTGCTACTCCCTATTCAGTGTTAAGCTCTCCATTAGGCATTCCATTTATTCTTATGCTAACTTTACTTCCATCACATTCCACTTGTATTACATTCAGGTAGATTAAACTGAGAGGTTATGACTGATCCAATTTAGAATGCAATTCATATCAAAATTGGAAAAAACATTGAGATTAAATATTTTAGAACAGGATGCTCAATATCACCAGAACATCTGCTAAGTAAAATAGTTCCATCAGCTCGAGCAGCAGGCATCAAGTGAGATTTCTGTAAAATCAAATGATAAAATGGAAAGACAACAGTTTTGCTTCACTTAAAATAGATTTAGGACAATCAGAAAAATATGGAATGTGTAACTTCTTTGATCACACCTAGTAATACCACTTATTACAATAGTAATAGCACTTAGACTTATATACCGCTTCACAGTGCTTTACAGGCCTCTCTAAGCAGTTTACAAAGTCAGCATATTGTCCCCCAACAATCTGGGTCCTCATGTTACAACCTTGGAAGGATGGAAGGCTGAGTCAACCTTGAGCTGGTGAGAATTGAACTGCGTTCTAACCACTGTGCCACCATGGTTCATTATCTCATTATGTTGGAAGAGTCCAACATATCTGCTATTTGCCTCTTTATCGTTTCTGACTAATGTTATACCTGTTTTATATACCGTATTCACTACCCAGCTTTATCTTGTTACCATTTAAGCAGTCAGAATGTATTTATTCTTATTTCTGATAATTTAACTTGAAGTAGGACTTCTGTATTTGGATTGCAATAATCCAGAAGACAATTAAATATGATAAGTTCAATGAGGACTTTTTTTCAACTTTCTTTTCTCAGGATCTCTTCCCACTTTTAAAAATTAAGGAGGGCCTCAAATATTTTGTTGGTATGGGTTATATTTATCAATATTTACCATATTAAAAATTAAAATAGATGCATTCACTGCCAACATTGTTTTTCATGGTTGTTTGCTGGAATTTTAATATTGGCTGGCAAATCATTTTGATTCTGTGAAACCCTGAGAGTGTCTTGGGGGAATCCTAAGGTTCCTACGACTTTTTCTCTCTTTCTGTATATATATGTGTGCATCTCTATAGCTATATAACTCTATCTCTATCTAATCTTTATATCATCTATATGTACTGTATAGACACACTCTCACACTATGCATGCTTTTCCTTGGGGGGGAGGGGACATCGTTTAAAATTAAGTATCACCTTCATTTGGTTGATTTAAAAAAAACCATACAATATAATGCCAGAAGAAGAGAACCCTGAATTTACTTCTTTTCCTGGCTATGAAGAAGCCTGGCAGTCAAAATTAAAACTATTAATTTTTTTTAAAAAACACACACCCAATACAGAGATGTTTCCAACTGAATGAATACACATTTAAAGTTCTCTGTCTTGCCTTATCTTTCTTCAATTTTTTGAAATCTCTTTTAATGTGAAGTTACTCAAGGAACCACAGTCTGTAACCCTATGTCCAATACTGATTGGCTTTTTCTAGAACATGTTTTAACTCTTTTCCTTTGGAAATTATGTATGGCAGATATAAAGGAATCCCAGTAAGCCCTTAGGCAATGCCCTTGTGCCTCTGGTGAGGCTGAAACCTTACTACATGTTGTCCTTAGGTGTCTGATCTATGTGGAACTGTATTTTTAATTAATCCATCTTCTGTTGGAAAGACTGCCCAGCTGCCCCAATGATCAATGTTATCTAGATGTTTTCCAAGTGACAGGTGTCCTGGAATCCTCTTTGTAATTGCTAAGTGTTGCCCCTTTGGCATAAGGCTGCATCATACTGTAACTACTATTATTTTTAATATAGGAGGTAAGAGTCATAAGGCAATTCTTCACTGCAATTTAAACAGCTTATTTTCCAGACCTTTTTAAGCCAATTTCAAATATCCCAGTACAGATTGTAACGGGCTGGCAACAGGCAGACTGATGCTAGCCTGTACTATGGCCACAAGATATCTGATTGGTTGTTCCCTTGCTCTCCATTGAGGAAACATGGCAACACCATTCATTTCTGCAGTCTGCAAACTGTGGGTGGGCTATCCAGGCTCATCATCAGTTTTAGAAATGATTTAGAATGTATGCTATCCATTTCTTGCCATAAGATCGGCTGGAGGCAACAGAATTATTAAGCATATTGTTGTGTTAGAAGGTTGTAATGTTTTTGTTTTGTTCTGCTATTGTTTTGTTTGAAAGTGGTAGTATGCCAACAAATTTTGGGTCAATTTATGCCACTTGCAGCGGCATGTGGCTATATATTTAAGGAAAAGCAGCTACTGTACAGGAAACTAATTTTGAGTATAGTGTGAGCCTGAATGACCTTTGTTTTTTCTCTGTGGGGACTAAAAAATAGCAGAAGAGTAATGTTGAGTCAAAAAAACAGCCTGAGGAGACAGTGTGTCCATTCTCCATGATCCAAATTAAATTATAAGGACCATATTCTTCTATTTGGTTCTTGTCGCCCAAATTATGTTATGTGTTTGGGATGCTGATGTCCAGGTCATTATCTTTGCCTTGCAACAACTTAATATACATTGATTTCTGCTAACCTTTGAATGCTAAATGATAAAGTTGACATTTTATTTTCGTCCCTAATACACAAGTCAAGATTGTTTACAATACTTGCTTCTATGCACTATTTCCTTGTGCCTTTAGTTTCCTGGAACATCCAACAGTAAAATAAAAGGATTCTTAAACCACAAGCAATAAACAATAGTATAACATTACTCTGTATAATAATCAAGCAATGCATATAAATATATGAGTGGGATTTTTAATGTTTTTCGGTATTCATATTTCAAGGGGTTAAGGCAAACTAGATGTTGTTAATCCTAATTAAAGCTTAATAGATCTGTTTTAGTCTAGCATTATCCTAGAGGAGTTGGGATGACAAAAACAGAACTAAGGACCTCATTTAGTCTTTGACTACATCACCACCCTAAGCACGTGTGGTATCTATATATTTATATAGCAACATTTTTACAAATGAAACTCCTTGATGAGATCTAATTCAGATAATTATATTCAAGATGGGCAGCCATTAATTACACTGTGGCATACAATAATTTTGAGTTTTGACAGAAATTAAGTTTAATTAAAGCAAATTTCATTATTTTTGAAGTCATTATATGGGGAAAGTTCAAGAATATGGGTAACAGAAATAGGAGAAAGACTTCTTCATCCCATCGATTACTTTACTGCCAATATTGCTCTCTCCAGTCACAGTAGCCTCGTCTAAAACTACTTTTTTAGTGGTGCCAAAAAGAGAAAATTTACCCTGTATTTAGGCAAAGTTTTTTCTGCCTACTAGCATTAGGCAGAAGAACTGTAGTGGCACAGTGGTTAGAATGCAGTATTGCAGAGTTAGGGTTGACTGCCAGCAGTTTGATCCTGACCAGCTCAAGGTTGATTTAGCTTTCCATCTTTCTAAGGTTGGTATAATGACCCAGATTGTTGGGAAAATATGCTGATTCTGTAAACCACTTAGAAAGTGCTGTAAAGCACTATGGGTGGTATACAAGTGTAAGCTCTATTGCTATCACCATTATGCTCAGGAGATCATTGGAACAAAGTACTATGACATATACCAAGCATTGCACTATTAAACAAAGCATTATCTTAGACAAGCACGGCATACTTTAAATATCATCTTATCTGTGTGAGTTAGTTAAATACGCACACAGGAAATCTCATTGTGTATTGTTTCTTTGTCTAAATGTTCCAAATCCTTTTGCTTTGAGATATAACCATTCCACATGCAGAAAATTATATTTTAGAATAATGCAAGTTATTTTAAGACTTCAGGATTTGATATACTGCCAAGTTTAAGTACTGTTCCAATTCTAAGTCTTTATACAGATACCATATTTTTAAAATTCTGACAATCCAAGTGTCAAAGAAACCTAAGATTTAACATATCCCTCTACTAGCTTCATAATTCTGTGTCGCCAGCTAAAACAAAACTAGTACAACAAAGGACACTCAGAAATTCAGTCCGTTCAAAGTTTTAAAAGCACATTTTATGTACTCAAAGCTGAAATAAATGAATCTTCCTCTGAGGCATGTCTCAAAAATCTTACAATTTATGCATGTTTATTATATTTTAATTCTCTCTTTGTCTCCTTTTAGATCATTCAGCTGTTGCTTTTTCCTCTGTAATTCTAGCAAGTTGTGTAAACTGCTTCATTATTGATTTTCTCACAGACGTTTATCATTTTTTTTCAATAACAATAATAAGGGCTGCTATACTTCCTCTAACTATTCTCTAGTTATTCTTCAGTCTTCTACTTTCTGGTAATATTCTCTGGTAATATTGAACTGCAAACTAGGGCATACAAAACTTTTGCCAGATCAATTCTTGAATGCAGCTCATCTGTCTGGAACCCGCACTGCATATCGGACGTTAATACAATTGAACAAGTCCAGAGATATTTCACAAGAAGAGTCCTCCTTAGCTCGCAACAAAATACCTTATGCCACCAGGGTCAAAATTTTGGGCTTAGACAACTTAGAACTTTGCCGTCTTCGGTCTGACCTAAGTATAGTACATAAAATCATCT
>JANHZT010004157.1:14573-25323 GCA_032468215.1 Stegonotus admiraltiensis | reverse complement strand
TTTAATTGTTCTGTATCTTCTGCCAGAAGGCAACAGTCCAAAAAGATTGTAAGCAGGATGGGAAGAGTCTCTGAGAACGTAATGCAACTTTCTCAAACAGCGAGATTCGAAGATGTCGTCCAGGGCTGGTAGCTCTAGTCCGATGATATTCTGGGCAGTTTTAATGATTCTCTGTAGAGCTTTTTTGTCCACTGCTCCCATACCATGCAAGAATGCTGTATGTCAGGACACTCAATGGTGCCAGTTTTCAGCCAAAGGGACCCTCTCGATGAATGCTAAGCATTCTTCCTACCCTGCTTATGTCAGCGGGGTGCCTAGGATGAAGTCCTGTTCATTAATCTGCTGTTAATGAGAATATCTGGGTCTTTCTTTCTAAGACTAGTTGCGTTTGACTTAAGTCACCAACTCTCTGCTTCTTTTTATTTTCCTGGGGGTTTTTTTCCCCTCCTCTCCTACTCCTGTCTCCCATCTCTTCTGAATTAATACAGTGTGTAGATAACAAAGCTTTGGCTCTCATAGGAACCGAGTGAGGATTAAAGAATTTATTCTCATTAGCCTGATTCCTAATTACTTTAATTGCACTTCACGAGGTTGCTTGAAATACTAAAATCCCTAAAGTGCTCATGTTGTTAATGGGCAAGGAGGAGAGGAAAGATTTGATGGATACCAAAGCAAAGATTTGAGGTTGGGGTTTCCTTCCCCCCCCCTTTTTTTTTTTTAAATAGGAGGCCATCCACTCGGGCCCTTCCAGATCTAACTTGGCATCCTTTAAAATAGAATAACAGAGTTGGAAGGGACCTTGGAGGTCTTCTAGTCCAACCCCCTACTTAGGCAGGAAACCCTACACCATTTCAGACAAATGGTTATCCAACATCATCTTAAAAACTTGGAGAATTCACAGCTTCTGGAGGCAAGTTGTCCCACTAGTTAATTGTTCTAACCGTCAGGAAATTTCTCCTTAGTTCCAAGTTGCTTCTCTCCTTGACTGGTTTCCACCCATTGCTTCTTGTCCTGCCTTCAGGTGCTTTGGAGAATTTGATTTGGGGATCCCAGCCTTTTCTTTGCATCAACCAGATTATGGAGGGATAGATCTGGAGGTGGTTAGATCTGGATAACGTTATCCTATTGCATCAAGAGCATATCTGCTTTCTGAGAGATATCTGGAACAAGGCAGCGTGAATTTTGTAGCAAGAAAAAGCAGCTGCGTTCTGCATTTTAAAGATAGATTATGCAAATGCATTTCCTCTCATAATTAACAAAAGGAAATGTCCTTTAAACAGCCCAGAATTGAGTTCTGGGCAATGAGACAGAAGCCATGGATGACATTCCCAAGACCCAGGAAATCAGGCTACAGACCATAATAATGATTACATATTTATCCTCATCATCTCCTTTTAACAACCCCATAATCCCTTGCGGGGTTGAGTCTGAATGGAGCTAGCAGAGCGTTTTAATGGCCGGATGCCCTTCCTGTCGCCAATGTGGACTTTTGTTCAGCAGATGTATTCTCATTGTGCCCAGAGAGAGAAATATCTGCCTTTACCTAGGATCGAACTCACAGCCTCCTGATTGTGAGGCGAGAGCTCCACTTCTAGGCCATCGCACCACTCGTGATTTACATATTTATGGCAACACCAAATTCAGTAAACTGAGTTTCTCCTTAGGGTCCTTCATCCCCAGAATGCCATCCCTGGAGGTCATGGAGACAAGCAGGGGTGTCCCCCAGCATGGTAGAAAAAGCCCAAGATGACGGCCATTTAAACATGGTTACTCCACCGAATAATAATCGAATAATCATGGTGGCTCAGTCGCTAAGCTGCTGAGCTTGTCGATCGGAAGGTCGGCAGTTCAGCGGTTCGAATCCCTAGCGCCGCGTAACGGGGTGAGCTCCCGTGACTTGTCCCAGCTTCTTCCAACCTAGCAGTTCGAAAGCAGGTAAAAAATGCAAGTAGAAAAACAGGGACCACCTTTGGTGGGAAGGGAACGGCTTTCCGCGCGCCTCGGGCGTTGAGTCATGCCAGTCACATGACCACGGAGACGTCTTCGGACAGCGCCGGCTCTTCGGCTTAGAAAAAGAGACGAGCACCGCCCCCTAGAGTCGGGAACGACTGGCACATATGCGCGAGGGGAACTTTTACCTTTTTTTCCGTCGAGTCTTTTGGCTGGAATGCCTCTATTCTTGTTTTGTCTGTTGACAGAAAGTTTTCTGGTTTCGGCTTATGAAGATTCCCAGCCCTGAACGTCGGTTGAGTGATTTTTCTGTTTTTCTTTTTTATTGTTACTGTGTTGTTTTTAATCTAATTCCTGGAAGTTTGGACGACCTCAGTTCAGGGTCACTCGTGATTGGAACAGTCTGTAAGCTTAGCAAAATAAGTAAAAAAAAATAATAATAATAACTGACTCATTTCTCCAGCTCCATCTTTTAAGTCTAAATGAAAAAAAAAGTAACTTTTAAAAATAACTCAACAAAGGAAGGATTGTTGACTTGGCTAATCAAGGAAGTGTCAGTGCTTGGCGTGTCTCGGTTGGCTGATTCAAGAAATCATGAGGATTATTTAGCTATATTGAACGTTTACTTTTATTCCTTTGTTTATTACCCTTTGCTGTAATTTACTTGCTTGCTTTGTCTGCCACTTTGTTTTCGGAGGCACCGGTCTACCACCACGCTGCCTTTTAACACTGATCAGCTGTAGGGCGGCCCTTTGAAGCCCCGCGGCGAGAGTTTAAACTGTTTTTTTCCTTTTAGCCGATCAGCTGGGACTCGGGAGGCAGTGAATAGATTGGGGGCGGGGCCAAATAAAAGGTAAGAATAACGTGGGGAGGGCAGCAAGGCCCAGCTCCCGAACAAAGAGAACCAGTTTGGTGACGTCATATCATCATCACTACCGGCTCGGCCGAACCGGGAGGAACTCGCCACTGGGGGTGACACGATAGCAGTACTCCAGTATTTGAGAGGTTGCCGCAAAGAGGACAGGGTCAATTTACTTTCCAAAGTGGCAGGAGGCAGGACAAGAAACAATGGATGGAAAATCATCAAGGAGAGAAGCAACCTGGAATTAAGGAGAAACTTCCTGACAGTGAGGACAATTAAGCAGTGGAACAGAAGTTGCTTTCAGAAGTCGTGGGTGCTCCATTACTGGAGGTTTTCAAGAAGAGACTGGACAGTCACTTGTCTGAAATGATATAGGTCCATGATGGCGAACCCAAGATGGCACACGTGCCACAGCTGGCATGCAGAGCCTTCTGTGCGGGCACGAGAGCTGTTGCCCAGCTCAGCTCCACTGTGCATGTGTGCTCGTGCCTCCCGCCGGCCAGCTGCTTTTCGGGATGTGCAGGGCATGGAGTGCATGCAGGAGATGTGGGCGCATGCGTGGGAGTTGCGGGGGCGGAGGTCACACGCATGCACAGGGGGGTGAAGTGTAGGGGGAGTGACCCCCCCAGCCCATTTTTGGACCCAGGAGGCTCCCAGGAGTCTCCACGTGGTCCATTTTGGATGCCAGGTGAGTGCAGGGCCTGTGCAGAGCCTGGGGAGGGCAAAAAACAGGCCTCCCGGAAGTCTGGAAATGGGCCCATTTCCAGCCTCCGGAGCCTGGGAGAGGCTGTTTTCGCCCTCCCGGAGGCTCGAGAAAAGCCTCCAGAGCCTGGGGGGTGAAAATACACCCCACCCCACCCTGTGGTGCAGGAGGCTAAGTAGGCATGGGGGGGGGGTCATGTGTGCATGCTGGCACACGAAGAGAAAAAGGTTTGCCATCACGGGTATAGGTTCTCCTTGCTGTGTTCTTTGGTTCCAGGTACAGAGGCTGGCTGGTAAGGAGGCTGTGTCACTTCCTGACTGTGTGTGACTGGAGGATTTCTGCTGAACTGCCCCCCAATCTCCAGGAAAGGCTCTTTCGCACCCAAAGGTACGGCTGTGAGATGGAGACTTCACTTGGGGTATAGTAGCCCACAAATGCTGGACATCTGTGGATGGATCTATTTATTTCATTGCGATATTCCGTGCCTAAAAAGATTCGGGTGGCTTGTAGAACACATCAAAAGTTAGATTATAGTTAAGCAAAAGCATAAGCCACACTCTAGCCATCCTAATGCAGCCAGACTTTGGGATTGTGGGAATACTTCCTGAAATGCTTTCCCGGAAAGCCACCTTCCAAAAACCTCCTCACAATCCCAAATTTCCTGGGCTAGGGCCTCAGGTTGCCATTCGTGCTTCTTGAAGCTCTGTGCTGGCTTACGATAGCAAAGTTACAGGCTGGCTGTGGCAACCAGAATTTGTGAAGGCAAAGTTGCTGAAATCCCTTGGAGATTGAGAGCGTCTTGACGAGTGGCACGCGTCCCTTGTGAATGGTTAATGCACCACAGAAAGTGGGAGCGTGCCATTTCAAGAAAAATGTCACTGAATTGTGTAGATTTTTTACAGAGAAGCGACTAATGCATGGTAGGTTCTTTTACAAAGGGCTTTAAAAATGCATATTAAGGAAACCGCAGGGCCCAAAAAGACTTAAGAAGGAAATGCAGATACTAAAAGCAGAATCTACACTGGAGAAGGGGTGGAAATGCATACCCACACCCACACGGAAACAATCAACCTAGTGGCCCCTTAGGTTCTTGCATTGGGATGGACCTATGGCCAGATGCCATGGAGGTCCCTCTCGTTCAGCAGTGGGTGTCACATTATGTTACTACTGGTTCGCCCCACGCACACACACTCGTTTCGTATGCAACCAGATCGTGCATGCACCTGGCCTTCCGTGCATGCACTTTGCCCGTGCGCGTGCCTTCCATGCATGTGCCCAGCCTCAAAAAACGTGCCTAAATAGGATGGCATAGAGCCGGGGCGAGTGGGCAGACCCACCCACGATTTCTGCTACCAGTTCAGGCGAACCAGTTCGAACCAGATTAATACCACCTCTGCTCTCGTTTCTTACTTACTGGCAAAACACAGGCTTTTTTTTCTGATGTAATTCAACCAATTACTGACCTGTTGTGTGACCTAGGCTTACTGAGTCATTACAATACACAATTAGTCCCAAGCAAACCTATTTTATTGTGACCGCTGAGAATTACATTCATTCCCAGCTGAGTCCCAATTAGTTGCAAAACAAGCCCTTCGGAAGAAGTCCTTCGGGATAATCACCAACCTTTATCTTCTTTGACACCCTGCCAGAGGCCTTACTTGGCAAAGCCCCACGGAATTCAGAAACAAACGAGATGCCGACTGGAAACAGAGTTAGCAATGTGCCTTTGTTTCTCTTTTAAGCCTATGGGAGAGGCCAATCATCTCCTGGCCTTACTCCCAAGTCATCCCTTTTGCTTGCTCTTGCCTTCTGGCAGCTCTGCGCATGCATGCACTAGGAACAGGCTCCTCCTGTTCCTCTGCCTCTCTGCTGTCTGACTCTGAGGGCTCCGGAGTCCGCACATCACTCCCAGATGGCCCTGTCCCCATCTCTGCCTACGACGCAGAGCCCTCATCAGGGCCTTCCCCAGACTCCAAGACTGGTCCACGTTCCTCCCCAGCCTCCTCACTGTCCAACTCCGCTGCCGGCTCCGCAGGCTGCTTCGAACCACAAGATGACCAAAAACAAATTGGTTAACAGACTGTTAGTGCCGGCCTCTTCATTTTTTGCCTGCAAAGAATAATTAAACTTCTTTTTCTTTTTTTAAAAAACTTTTGTTACCCTTTGCTTGGAATTATTTTACCCCAAAAGGGGAGGGGGTCATATTCATTGACTCCCATAAAGCCATCTCCAGGTTTAAACAGACTCATTGGTAAAATGACATACTGTATATCTTAATTTGAGTTATCTCCCTCTGTTTTGTAACGCCATGCGTCTCTTGAGGAAAAACCTTGCCTTTTCTGGGAAAAAAATTTGGGGGGTTTTTGTCTGGGTTTTTTTTTAAAAAAAACACCTTGTTTTCCAACATCCTGAATAACTAGAGCAAACTGAAAAGAATTCTGTGATGTAATTTTTTTTCCAAGTCCAGAGAAGGTTTTTTTTTAAAAGACACAAATATTTTTGTTTGTTTTTTTTTTAAAAAATTGCAGTGCTGAAGGTTTTTAGCCTTCTGGAACCTCTTGTGTAAAAAAAAAGGTCAAGGAAAATATCTTTCCATCTGACCTTCCAGATCAGAAGAGGATGCAGGAAGTTTGAAAGAGCAAGAACAGAAACTTACAGAGTGCGTCATATTGTCACCAGGGATTCTGTCGTGCGACTTACGCGTTCGTTTTGCCCAATTTCTGTGGCAAAATGTCATACAAAGCCTGTCTTTCATTTTTGAAGCTTTTAGCCTGTTTTTTCTTTCTTTCTTTCTTTCTTTCTTTCTTTCTTTCTTTTTTGATGATCAAAAATATCTGCTTCTGGGAAATTCTGATTTGCTTTTTGTCCAACGATGTGGCTGCTTGGGTGAATTTGGCTAAATCTCAGAACAGCTAAAAGAATCAGATGGACTTCGTAGCTTGGATTGGAAACCACCAGGAAATTCACAGGCTGCGAACTAGTCTTGGAAGAAAAAAAAAGGGTCCTTAACAGAGACAGTGTCACTTCCCTTGCAATGGCAATTGGGACCAGCAACTCAGTCATTAAGTAAATCAGTTGCTAAGTGAAGCACCATGGTTTTACAATCTGCCATTAGCTACTCTTGGCCTTACAGAGCTGGGAAGGTGGAACACGCGAGGATTGGTCCCAAAGTTAACTTTCTCATCACCCTGGTGACTCTGTACGGACACTGTACGAAGCAGTCACTAAACGAGCAGGACCTGTATATATGTACATTCGTATATATACACACAAACACACAAACACACATACATATATACACACTCAAGCATAAGCAAAGCCATAAGCAAGGGGGATGGGAATCCGATGAAAAGGCCCGGCAGCCAAAGACAGATGCACATTCCAGACTTACTTCTCTCAAGGCTGTATCCCAGGGTGACCCACAGCGGTGGGAGGGGAGTGATCTCTACAACCCATGAAATCGTTCTGTTAGTGAATGTGATTGATGACACACCCTGGGGGGGTGGGAAACAGGGTCATGATTGGGGCATAAATTACGTAGGGTCAGAGCTGGCTTCACTTGGGAACCTGCCGACATGAAGCTCCTAATAAATAACTGGATTTCTTTTGAAGCTTGGCTCGAGGCTCATGATTTAATTAGGGCATCCGTCATTAAAACATGAATGTTCATTGAATTTGTTCCTGGGACATTGCTGAATGCCTTGCAGAGATGCTTTCATTCTCCCCACCCCCCATTTTTTCTCTTTTTCCTTCTTCCGACCAGAGTGCAAGAAGTTGTGTCTCCGAAAGGCTCAGGGGACGCTTCAGGGGCCAACCTGCCTGCAGAAGAGTGGATGAAAGAGATCCAGAGAATTCTTGGCCAGATACAAGGCCGCCTCTCCCCTTTCCTCTTGAGGTAGGTCCCCAGCTTGGCTTCGCCTGGAGGAATGGAGGGGTGGGGAGATTCGAACCAGAGGTCTGAAAGAGAAAGAGGGACCGCCGGGCTTTTCCTCCCTTTGAGCACAGAGCTGCTGGCTGCATTCACATGACATTCAATGCACCTTTTCTGGCAACCCAGAGGAGACCCACCTGGATGGAGAAAAGAGATCTCTTATCCAGGTTTTCCCAGAAGGGCTCCAGATCCAGCTTGGATTCCGAATAAATGCTGGGTTGCAGTTCAACTCTGGAGTATATTTAAGCACAGTGCTTGTCTTTCTTTCTTTCTTTCTTTCTTCCTTCCTTTCTTTCTTCTTCCTTCTATCTTTATCTTCCTTTTTCTTCTTTCTTTTTCTCTTCCTTCCTTTTTTCTTTCTTTTCTTCTCTTTCTTTTTTCTTTCTTTTTTCTTCTTTCCTTCCTTCCTTCCTTTCTTCTCCTTTTCTTTTCTTTCTTTCTTTCTTTCTTTCTTTCTTTCTTTCTTTTCTTTCTGTCTGTCTTTCCACAATCAGAAGATCCAGCCCTGCCCTAAATCTCATTAGAATATTTTTAGGGCCTCCTTTCCAGGTTCAGTCTGCAGGTTTTGCAAGTGGGGAAAATAGGGGCAGCTTCTACAGGGGTCTCCTGTTATGTGAAGGATGGCTAGGAATTTCCCAAGTTGTGCATTGCAGGAGTCCGACAGCCGGGACTGGAGGCCTTTAAAGAGAATTTATTCTTGCCTTGTAGCGAGAGTGGGTGGCAAGCAAGTTTAAGGAAATTAAAATAAACAAATAAATAAAATGTATCTGCAATCACTGGTCTACAGGCAAACTTTTAGGAATTGTAAGTTTAAGGATGTGCAAGCTTGGCCCTGGATTGACTACGAGTTTACTACAGGTGTTATGAAAATTATGTTGGGGGTGGCTTGAACTGCCTTAGCAATAATTAGTGATCAAATGTCCATAGAGCGTATTGCTCAAGCCCTCTTTAGAAGCTGCTAATAAGCTTTCCCAGAATTGCTGAGCTGAGGGCACTTCTTCTCTGACCTTTCACATCTTTCTTCCTTTAGGTTCTGTCACTGGGTTCTGCTAAAATTCCTGACCTGGATATTCCTCAGAGTGATAGTCCACAAAGGGCAGCTGGAGATGGTGCACAAAGCAGGAGAGGTGGTAAGGGAGCAGACCTTCCTGGGATCCTTATAAAACTTTAGTAAGGCCACACATGGAATACTGCATGTGATGACACGGGACAGAGATAACACAAACAGCTGGCAGTTCAAACCGCCCTTTTATTGCTCCAAATTTCCCCAAACGCTCCCATGTTTCTGACAAGTCCCAGAGCAAAGTGATGTCAAACCCCCACACACACCTCAAGCAGCCTCTGACTGCAAATAGTCCAGTCCAGCTCTGTGCACACCATGGCTGCACAGTAATAAATCCAGCAGGGCAAATCAAGGAGTTCAGGAAGCAAAGGATTCTGGTAATTAGTCCAGAAAGCCAGAAAGAATGCAAGGACTCTTGGAAAGTTCAAACATCGGCACTCAACACTTCAGGAACTCAGCGTTTCTTCCCAACAAATGCCCCTCCCCACAGCTTCTCTTTAAGTCTCGTTTCCCAGGTGTGCCTTGTGAAAGTGGGCGGGGCACTCTTCTCTCGAGTAGCCTGCTCAGTCTGCGCTGTTCTCGTCTTCTCTCCACTCTCCGTGCTCTCGGATTTGGAGGGGGTGGTCCTTGTTCTTCGCCTGAGCTCTGTCTCTCATGTTCATCCTGCCCCCGTTCCTTCCTCCCTGTCTACAAACTGTCCTAATCCGGAAAGGCCCTGGCCTGACTGGGCCTGCCCTTCCCCATTTGCCCCATTGTAAAAAAGATGTTGAGACTTGGGAAAAAGTGCAGAGAAGAGCAATGACAATGTGTTAATATTATGTGTTAATATTCCAGCAATTTTCTCTTGCTGGAACTTAATCTCTCTATTTTTCCCCTACAACCAGGCTGATACTCCAATGGTTTTCCTTTCAACTCACAAGTCTCACCTGGATGGGCTGTGGCTTCCGTTCCTTTTGGTTTCCCAGGGTGTAGCTATGCCACGAGTGGCTTGGGAGAACAAAACCTTCACTCCCACCTACAGGTAGAGTCAACGTCCTGGAAAATACTTCAATCTTCCTTTAAAATCAATTTTATTACATTATTATAAATCCTAAGTAATATATATTATTTTCATGCAGGGGTATTTATACCGTACTAATGAGATACTATTAACACATTAACGTTTAGAGGAGTTGAACCTTTGAAGATGGAGAGAAAGGAGGAGGTTTACATTAGTGTTAACTGTGATTTGAAATAATCTGTATTCATGGGCATCAGGTATAAATGTTACATCCAAAGTTAAATGTAGCCTTTATTAAACAACTGCAAATTACATCAAAATAATTGTTGTGCAATAAAGGTTTTTTGTCTTAAGCTGAATACTTCATAATAAAGCCTCCAGCCTCCACTGCATTGTTACTTATTCTTGCTTGTGCATGGTGAAAAGGAAAAAAAATAGGCAAAATACAAAATGGTATATTAATTGGACAAGCAAATAGGTTATAAGTTGGACTTGTATCCTGAGGTGTGAAATCCTATGCTTTTTCATGGCTTTCTCCAGAATTCTCACAAAACTCAGAATAATACTTTTCCATGTTCCAGTGGATTATCCAGAAATATAATTATCCCATGCAAACTCAGGGCAGGATAAATTTTGATTCTACATAGTGCAATCATTTAAAATAAAGTCGGCGTTCAAACCCATTTTACCCATAAAACACACTTTCTCAGATTGTGGGTGCCTGAGATAATAAGTATAGTACAGAGGTATGAGACTGCAGCATTTGTCAAGATGAAGAAGGAAAGGATATTGTTCAAAGCTTTTGCACAGCTAGAATTTCTCAGTAAGAGTTCTCCACTGCTAATTCCCCCCAACACCTTCCAATTCCTGGTTCGCCAGTAACTTCATTTAGAATCGTAAGGTTGAAAGGGGCCTCGGAGGTCATCTACTCCAGGGATGTCAGACTCAAGGCCTGGGGGACAGATCCGGCCTGCGAGGTTCTTTGATCTGGCCCACAGGGCCAGGGGTGGGCTTCAAAAATTTTCTCTGCCCAGTTGCTGGGTGGCCGTGGCCATGGTGGGCGTGGCTACTTGGCTTCACAGCCAGGGGGGAGTGTTTTTGCCCTCCCCAGGCTCCGGAGGCTTTCCTTGAGCCTCCTGGAGGGCGAAAACAGCCTCCCCAGGCTCCAGAGGCCCCCTGGAGGCCAGAAACAGGCCTGATAGGCCCGTTTTTCACCCTCTTCGAGCCTCCGTGCATGCCCT
>JANHZT010004156.1:100214-113679 GCA_032468215.1 Stegonotus admiraltiensis | reverse complement strand
CTTTTCTCCCACCCAGTTGCGAAGAAGGAAATAGCGAGGGACGCTGGAGAGCCGGGACGCTCCGCCAGGTGAGGGAGACGGTAAGAGCGCCCGCGGGGGCGAAAAACCGAAGTCCTTGCGGTTTTTTGTTTTTTTTTAATAGAAAGGTGAGTTGCGCCTCCTTTTGCTTGCAGCCTCCAGCGGTCGTCTGTCCCGCAACAAATCCGTCCGGCGGCTGAAATTCACACCCTCAGTTGCCTACTCCGTATCAACGGCGTTGGTGGCAAGCTCGCAGTTACCTCCATTTCAGCTCTCCGAAATGCTTAAAACACTCCCCCCACCTCACTCCACACAAACACACACGCCGCTGAATTTACTCCGGGGGATTTCAATTCAGAGAATATTGCATTTCTAGGGAAAAAGAGGAAGGAGGAGCTGGAAGGCGGAAAGTAAAGCCCGGCTGGCACTGCCCCAGTCTCTCTCACCGCCCTTCCCCCCCCCCTTGAGAAAAGAGGGCAGACGGGGCTCTTCCGAAGAGCAAGGAGCAGGAGGCCAGTCCTTGCCAAGAGCCGGAGCTGTTTGCAAACATCTCCAGCCGGGCGCTCCAAGCGGCAGCTTTCTAGCCATATGCCCGCGGCCACGCTTCTTCCTCTGGCTGGCGACTGCGAGCGCTTTGAAGAGGCAGCCTGTCTCTTCTCGGGCAGCAGAAGAGCGAGCGGCGTCCTCCCTCCGCTCCAGGGGGGCCTCCGCTCGAGTTGGGGGCGTGGAACCTATTGGAAGGGATCCGCGGCGGCTGACCAAAGAGACGATCAAAATAAAGTGCCTAGAGAAATAAGGAAACCTGTAAATTGGGGAAATGGTGGGCGGGAAGGGGAAACGGGATTTTCTCACTTCCCAATCGCGTTTCTCTATTTTCCTTCCCTCTGCTGTTCTGAAATGCGCCTTGATGCGCAGTGGACTGCAGTAGCGTTTGCTGCTTTGGCTAGCTGTACCTGTAGTCCTTGACTTACAACAGTTCATTTAATGACTGTTCATTTAATGACCATAACATGACTTACGACCGTTTTTCACAGTTACAACCTTTGCAGCATCTCCATAGTCATGTGATCAAAATTCAGATGCTTGGCAACTGGTTCACACTTATGACCATTGAAGCATCCTGAGAATGTGTGATCCCCTTTTACGATCTTCTGACAAGCAAAGTCAATGGGAAAGTCAGATTCACGTAACAACCAGGTTACTAACTTATCAACTGCAGTGATTCACTTAACAACCACGGGAAGAAAGGTCGTAAAATGGGGCAAAAGTCACTTAACAAATGTCTCCCCTAACAACAGAAATTTTGAGCTCCATTGCAAGTCAAGGACTACCTGTACTGGCCCCTGGTTTGCAAAAAGTCAGTTGCTGTGAAACCAATCTAGGCTGATGTTTCTTCTAATGCTTGATCTAAAAAGCAGCATTGAGGTAAGAAGGTTATTCAGAAAAGGAAGAAACTTGAGGCTTTCCAAATAAAGGAGCTAATAATGGTAAAGGTTTTCCTCTTCCCTTTTCTGCAACATCCAAGGTACTCAGAGTAGAGTAGACCCAACTAATAACAGAACTGCTCTGAAACAAAAGCATTCAGTGTATCTGTGGTTAATGACTCTTCAAATTAGCTTTCCCAAGCCAAGAAAACTACAGGACTTGTTGGAGAATCGGACAAGGATTGAACAGAGGGAAAAAATACTAATACACCAGAGAGATGTATCATTTAAAAAGTACTGTAAAAATTAGGAACTTGATCATCTAATTTTAACATCGTTGTAATTATTGTTTCCAAAAAAACAGGAATAAATCTTAGAAATTTAAACGCATCTTACTAAAAACAAGTATTATAACTGAGGTATCCTGATAAATCTATGTATCCAGCTTAACAGCTAACCAAATAAGTCTAAAATATTAAAATGATCCCACTATTTGGACAACCCAGAGTATTTTATTCTTCACCAGACAATATGAAAAAGGAGGAATGCAATATTTAGCAAATATGAAAACTCTGTTGTCTGCATTTATTTATAATCTTAATAATGGGATATGGGGCGACTTTATAGATAGAATCTCTTGTCTTCCAATTGCACACAGGACTTTGAAATGAAAGAAAGTGCAAACAATGATAAATGACCCATGCTAGTCAAAGTACCTAATTTGAATGTTTACCTTCTCCCACATTTCTGTTTTAAGGCTATGAATAAATGCAGACACAGTGGATATTGTTCAGCGTTCCTCAACCTTCTACTTCCTTTACTGTCCAGCCTGATTAGGAGTTCTGGGGAAGGTCTGTAGATATTCTCAGTTATCCAGGTCATAGTTGTCTCAAAGGTGCTTTTTCAAGAGGCAACTTTCTTGTTTTTTTCTTCAAAAGAAAAAAAACGAAGTCCAGTTGCCTCCTGAAAAAGCATCTGTGGGACAGTTCTGGAGAACCTAACACTTCAAAGAGTATTTTTGGACATTTTCTTTTGCTTAATATACTATAGAGTTTGAAACTTACTATATATTTGTATGTGGATGGCTAGTTTGTAGCTCAGGTGTACCATACAAATTCGGCCAATACCTTAGAAAGAAACCTACAATCCTTTGCTACTAAATTTCATATTTCTGCTAAAAGACCCTTTTTGTCCTTGAGATCCAAAGCAAACCAACACACATATGCTGTCAGTTGCATGTATCCTTTAAAAAATAAATATGCAGGAGATGCTTCTTTCTTAATTAAATCAACTTTAGAGGAAATCCAGAAGAGATTATTCTTACTTAAAGAAGCTCTAACCCACTTTATTGGATTCTTAGTGATAGCTGATAACCAGGTCCTTGTTCCAGGTGCTCAAAAACCTCATCTGATTGACTGGAACCCTCTTCCTTATCCAGACTCTTCTCAGAACTTCCAGAAGAATTGTTTTAAAATAAGTTTTTTTCCAGTGTTTTTACTTATTAGAAAGGTGTCTTCTATGAATGTTATGAGGTGATGCACAAATTTTAAATCACTAAGAATATATAGTGATTGAACCATTTAAAAAAAAAACTTTTACAGGTATTCCTCATTTTCAAGTAACTTGTTTATCCAATGTTTGCATTTATGGCAATGATGAAAAAGCAACTTTATGACCAATCCTCACATTTCTGATTTTCACGGGTGTGTAAAGCAAAAAAAAGCTAAAAATTTATGAGCACAGTTGTGGTTTCACTTAGCATCTGCTTCGCTGAACGACCAAGTAGGTGGTCCCAATTGTCAGTTTCAGAACAATCAAAGGGCATTTTCTGTCATGCACCTTATTCTGTGATGGCTTTGAAGAAGTAAAGTTTTTATATATCTTTTATACTTTCCAACAAGGTTTGATCAGTCTATCAAAGTTTAGATAGTTACATTTTGGGTTTTTTCTTGCACCACCTGATATTTTTCAGGTTGAGTGCCATTGCTTTACCCAGTCTAAATGGAATAATTTTTTGCTTTGATAACTATAGCTTATACAGTATCTGCTTCAAAATCTACATTCTAGTACTTTTTTCAAGAGGTATCATTTGAAAGCTTCCTAAGAAAACCTTTCTGCTTCAGTATCCTCTAGAAGGATCTCATGTATACTTATCTTTCATATACACCTGTTTATATAAATTCTATAATACTATAGTATTTCTGTATATCATGGTATTGCACCATAACAATATACTAGCATTAACATACTGATTCATGTTTAATTAATTGTGTTATATATCTTAATGTCTGTGCAGTGGCTCAGCAGTTAAAGATGCTGAGCTTGTCAGTTGGAAAGCTGACAGCCTGGGTTTGAGACCCGAGTTCTGAGTGATGGGGTGAGCTCCCGTCCTTGTCCCAGCTCCTGCCTACCAGCAGTTTGAAAGTATGCAGATGCAAGAACATAAATAGGTACCACTTTGGTGGGAGGATAACAGCACCCAGTGTGCCTTGGTGTATAGTCATGCTGGCCACATGATCACAAAATGTCTTCGGACAATGCTGCTCCCTCACCTAAGAAATGGAGATGAGCACCACTCCATAGAGTCAGACATGAATGGACAGGGGAAGCCTTTTACCTTTTTCTTTATATATGTTAAATTCCAACATTATATAGATCTTTAGGAGTTTCCTTTTGTAGATTTTGTGGTATAAGTATGATGTTTGTTTAATTCTAGTTTATAAATATATCATGGTATAATTTTGCATTAGTGTAATAAAATGGTTTGGAAGGTCTTATGCCTAATAAAATATATATTTTATTATCCCTATTAGAGGAGAACGCTGTAATTCCTCTCAGCCAAGGCCTCTGGTGGCCAACTGCTCATGATGTTGCTTTCCCCACGTTCTTTTGTAATTATATTTGTGTTTTGGTCTGTGACCATAAATAAAAGTTATATTTTATTATCCAAGTACAGACATTTTCCTTTTGCTATCACAAAACTTCTTTCTTAAAAATTACAAATTCTGCAAAGCAGAGAGGAAAAGACTTGTGAATATCGGCCTGAAGATTCAAGAATACTCGTTACTTTGCTGAATGCCCCTGTGCCCTGTCTGAAGTGCTTAGAGAGAGAAATCACAATTTTTCCCAAGAGCTTTAAACAGTCTTCTCACTTTGTTGAACCAGATGAATTAAAAAAAGCTTACCAACCAGGAGGGAGAGAAAGCATATTCATGGCATCAATACCACATTCAAGTTTTGTACAGCCAAAACCAATTGCAAGTTCTTTTTGAATAGAGTGACAGCGAATTGACTTTGCATAGTTGTACCAACAGGGAAATTTTAGCTGAAACTTGCCTTTAAAAAAAGAGAAAAAAGCTTAAAATATTGTATCCGATTACTTCTAGAAAGATATATCTTACCAGACTTTCTGGTTGTCTGAAAATGCAAATATTAATTCTTAAATAAAGCAGTTGTTTACAAATATTCATCATGGTAGTTGTTCTTTATATCACAAAAATAGCATCAAAGAAAGCATGCAAAGAATGCTTGGCCTGCCAACAACACCACACACTCATACACACATACACACACACACACAAACTAAAAATATGTTACCCATTGTGTTTATTGGAAGACATCATCCAAGAGAACTAAGAATTCTGCACAACTTTTTGATTCTTTGAAGGAATATTACATACTTTGAAACCAAAATAGTTTTTAGTTCGATCACGCCAAGTATCCATCTAGCTTACAATGTCTCAGCCCCCTAGGTAGAGCAAATCATGAAACCAACTAAAGGCTAGAAGTATTTTTTGTTAAGATTGGTTATAATAACAGATCCTTGAAAGTTTGATTTGTACTATATCTCCTCCTCCTTTTTAGTGAATTAGGAAGCTATCTGCCTGAGCTGTTTATGGACATTATCCGGCCATTCTGAACTTTAAAAAAAAAAAATGCTTCCGCCCCCTTTCCCCAGGCAACAGGTTTTGTACATCTTCATCAAAATCATCTTTTAATTTCTAAAGATGATGCTAGGCTTTCATAATCAAAGGCTGGAAGTTTTTCTCATTATTTGTGAAAACACACATTGCCCCCAAACCGAAATGCCATATTTCATGGAATATTTTTTCTTAGCAAGCAGATACTGTATTGATCTGGACATTATCAATAATAATAACTGCTGATTGACCACCATCTTTTAGTCATATAGTTGTGTCTTTCGTTTTTGTTTTTGTTAAAAAAAACAGGATAGTGGCTGGCATGAGTTAACTAAACATGTGAAGAGTTCCTTTGAAACCATTGTCAACTATTTCCTAAGGATGCCCAATAATTCCGTTAGAAAAATCTTTAGTTCTAATTTGATGGT
Organism: Stegonotus admiraltiensis; assembly: GCA_032468215.1. Taxonomy (NCBI): domain Eukaryota; kingdom Metazoa; phylum Chordata; class Lepidosauria; order Squamata; family Colubridae; genus Stegonotus; species Stegonotus admiraltiensis. Next base: position 107,889 of record JANHZT010004156.1, on the reverse strand, counting down.
ATGGGGAAAAAAGGCATGGCTGCCATGTTTTTTAAAATGTCATATTCTGTAATGTTTATCATTTAGAACTTCCATGGTACAAACAATATGTTCCTTTTTTGGCTTACGGGAAATACAATTTCATCTGCTTGATTATACCAGTTGCTCTTTTTTATACTTTTAGTATAATAAATTAACTAAAAGCTATAGAAGATTTTCTATGAATTATATGGCTGGAACTGTAGATCCCAAGTTATAGATGGCTGCACTATAGTCTTACAATATATTCAGTGTTACATTTTATTCCATAGGTGCATCAAAGTTGCACTTGGAACATTCCCAGTGGCAGAAATGAGACAGATTATTTTCTTTCCCACTTTTTGCTCTTGTAGCTTCCGGCAAGAGTTCCCAGAAGAGTTGAACAGGTTTCCAGCAGAGGAATGGAGAGAGAGATGAGGAAAAAATGAACACAAATTGATTGCCAATGAAAATGCTATTAGGTTAGAAGGTGGATCCAATCCATAATGTCATGCTTATTGTTTTATTTTCAGCACTTCTCTAAATTTAGCTTCATACAACATGCTAGGAGATAATGTGGTTTCTTGATATAACCTAGTATTATGTGAACTCGAGCATTCTAATTTATAAATCATGGCTTTTAGCTTAGCGTGGAATGAGCAATCTATAACACACAAGTAGTTATACCTGGTTAAACAACCAGCAGTCAAGCACAGCATATAGCACAGTCTAATAGTTTGTAATATTAAGTTTATTTTTACAAATATCAATTTATTGCAGAGTTTAAAGAAAAAAATAAGTAGATAGAATATAGGGTCCACATTTTAGCCTATAAAACTGTTCCAAACATAAGAGGACTTCATCAAGAATTGATATAGGAGGTATTTTTCCAGAAGAAAATTACAGGAGGACTTCACTCACTGACAATGAGAGCAAGAGAATAAGAAGATATCTCACAATGTTAGAGTTCAAAACTGCCCTAGAGGCTAGAGCCAAATAAATATGCTGAAAAAAGACAACGCTGATGTATGGAATAGCAGAGGCAATACAATTGCTATTTATAGGAGATAAAGAAAGTGGAAAACTATGGCTTTCACTGGCTCTTACTGCTACCATCAGAATGAAAAGAAGAAAAAAATATGGGTCATGTTTTCCAAAAGACAATTGCAGATCTTTCAAAGGCCAATTGTAAAATGCTCTTGTCTGTGCTCCCTATCATAGACACTAAACTTGATGGGCCCAGGAGGAGGTATCCTTCTACCTGATTTGTGACCATTAAGGTTTTGAGTTCTTGTATTAGTTGAGACCAGAGTGCTGATTGTGTTATCTACAAGTCCTTGACGGCTCGCAAGACCCTGGTCCTCAGATAACCTGATGTAAGATTTTTTTGTTGAAACTGAGTTCTAAAGAATAGTTAGAATTGGTTGTACTACCTTCTAGTATATTGTCTTCTCTGCCGCTCGTTCATTCATGCTTGAGCTCTGGATTCCATTGCTAGGTTGACAATAGAGTGTCAACCCTTCCACTTAATTGGAATAATATCTTGGAGAGATTTCTGGATTGATGTATTGCACTCTTGCAAGTGTCTTGTAATTCTTTGGGGAGTTAATTTTGATTGAATTTCTGTTTTTTCATTGTTTTTCTTTATTTTTTGAGTTTCCCAGTGTTAGAGTTCAGCATGGTCAAAATCAAAAAAAGAAAAACATTACATACTTTTAAAAAATTGGCTATGCCATAGCCATGATTAGAGATTCTAATTACTCCAACAAAAGACAAACTGCTAATCATGGCCCTTTTAAGAAATTGCTAATCCTATCATGCTCACAGCTTTCTGCTTTGAAAGGTGGAAGAAAGAACATGAGTATTATCATTCATTGCCCATGATTTCATCCTAACATACATGGAAAATAAAAAAAAGACAAAGTGGAAGTAGTAGGAAAATTATTATACAGTATAATACTAGAATCTTTGATGTCATGGGAAAATATCCAAAGTGAATGGAAATAGCTTAAATAAAGAAATACTATAAACACAGTTTCAAACCGTTCCAATGAAGTGGAAGGGGAGGTTGGAAAAAGCAACAATAGGAGAGGCTCATGTGGTTGCTCAAAAGGTTTTGTAAAATTTTTAAAATCAGAAAGGATACATTAAGAGGTGAAAAGGAGAACAGGTCACAATGCAAAATGTATGCAGGTAGCCTAGATTTGTAGAAATGTTACAAAAAAAGCTAACACTCAAATATGACCAATTCTAAGGTTATTGGAATATGTTAAGAACAAAAAGGGGTTTTAAAATATTTTCTTCAAAACAAAAGGAAGATACAAGAATCAGCGTACCAACTGCTCAGTGAAAGATCATAGAATTCTAAGTGATCACAAGCTGAATATGAGTCAGCAGTGTGACAGGGCTAATAAAGTGGCAAATTTACACTGCACTAATATAAAGATATTTTCTAATTCATGACAAGTAATGCCATTCCACTACATTTTGCATCAGTCAGAAAAATACTGTGACCTGTTCTGGATGTCAGAATGACTCAGAAAAACTCAGACAAGTACAAGTGGAAAAAAGAGCAATGGAGATGGATTCAAAAGACTAGAAAATAAGTATGACAAAGAAAGATTGAGACACTAGAATATGTGCAGCCTTGGGAAAATATGATTGTGGGGAGAATATCATAGTGCTTTTCAAATATTAAAAGGCGTAACTTACAGATGGTCAGTGTAACTTTGTTATCTTCCCAGCATTCGAGACATAGAATCATGCCAAGTTACAAGAAGGCATGTTTTGGTATTTTAAAGGGAAATTACCTCATGGTAAAAAATAGTTCCATCATGAAACCAATTATCAAAGGCAGTTGCAGGGTTCCCTTCACTGGGTCTATTCAGGCAGAGGCAGAAGAGCCACTGGAAATGTTTTAATTTTCATTCCAGCACTGAGCAGGGATTGGACTCCGTGACCTAAATGGCCCATTGAATAAATACCTTCCATAACTAGAAGACTTAATTCAGGGCTTGCAGTCACACTCAGTAAACATTGAGGTGGAATGGAAATCTAAGTGGTTACCAGTACCTGTTTGATCTCTTCTTCTCTTTTCTTCAAAGTACTTTAATTGGAATAATATCTTGAAGAAATTACTATTATGAGGGTTTGAGAATTCTTAATAATTATTGTCAAAGAACAAAAGCAAGTGAAAAATGTAGGATAAAGTGGGATACAATTTTTGGTTATAATATATAGACGGAATAATGGAAAAATATGTGGCTGAAAGAATTGAAATTTATGTTATGTTATAATCTTAAAAATGATGTACCCTTGGTATATGTTACCAGAGAAAATGTCTTCCATATATAAAAATGCTTCAAATTTGTTGTGTTGGCAATGTGAATAAGAAAGGACATTTTATCATGCTTGGTGGGCATGCAAAGCTAGAACGTTCTAGATTCAAATACATACACCAATTCAGAAGATTTTAAAGGTTTATTTTAATTTTATTTAAAGGTTTATTTTATTTTTATTTAAAGGTTTATTTTAATTTTATTAAATGTATATGCCACTAATCTCAATCTGAAAAGCTACTCCAATGGTTAACTGCATTTGTTAACTCTAATTTACCCTATACTCTATATTATATACCATACCTGATAACTACTATTATTATTTCTGAACTTGCTGTTCATGATATTTGGATTGAACCCTGTTTGAGTTGGAGCAGATAAATCATTATCGTATTAGGGAGTGTTTTGTTTTTTTTTGGCTTGGCCCACTGTGTATTCATACTGTGTATTCATGGACTTAAATTTAAAATCTAAGATATGGATTATGATAAGTGATATCCTGCACCAAATATTACACAGCAGATTGCTTTTGTGTAAAAATCTAACCAGTATAAAAATCTTGCCATGATATTCTATTCTCTATTACCTTAATTATTCACTTTCTCTCATACCTCTAAAGTCAAAACCCATTTTGTGGTCACTGGACTAAATCTTCTTGTGCTTTCTTTTTGTTTGACAGAAAGTGATCTGATTATGCCCCATTACCTTAAAACATTTGATTTCTCTATCAATATTTGTGAATAGCTCTCACTTTATAGAATTTTCAGACAGTGAAACAGGAGAGGACTCAATCATTAAATCTAATAAAGTGCCATGTGGTACAGTACTAAATTGTAATCAAAGATTGTGCATTAAGGAAATTTGATGCAACATATCTCTAGCATAATGCACTGGGATTTAATTATATGAATCTGTTAAAAATAAAATTGCTGTTATGGCTACTTTTTTCTAGTATGTCAAGAAAAAAAAAATCCTCTGCTAAACAAGGAGCTACTCAAACAGAAAATAGAATGAAAATTGGCCTTCAATAAGGAATAACATAGATCCACATGAAATTAGGTATCAATGTCCAAACAAAAAGACATAAATCATATGCTTTAAGTGCTCAGACAAGGCAATATAATTGCTACAGTTAAATTCCTTTTTAAAATTATAAAGATCTATTTGTGGATTGCTTTTCACTGTTAAGACGTCTCCACATGCTTACATTTTTGAAGTGAGGTCTCCAAGATAAATTCTCAGTTTCTTTATAGAAATATTACAACATGGATTCTTTAGCATAGTTGTGGTATTGACGCGATGGGAAATATTGTTCCCAGAGACGGAACAATGGGGGAAAAAAAGTTTCTTAATGGAATTGTTCATGAGAAGTACAAATTAATTTTTTGCACCCAGTAATATGAAATGAATGTATGCTTACATAACAGTTCCTTGACTTTTATTCCAACAAATCTCTCACAATCTGGAATGGATGTTTATTGTAATCTTATGCTGTTGCCTCTGGCTTCTGGCACCGTTTAGTTACTTCAGGGACTATTTCCCTCTGGTCAGATTGCCTCTTCTTAAATGTCTTCTAGTGCTGTCTGCTTAAAACATCAATGTCTGCTTTGCAACATAATGCTTCTTACTTCCCTTTGACAGCTTTCAGATTTTCTACCAACAAGGTTTTCACTTCAGAGCTTTATTCCATTCTTAACCTATTGCCAATTGTCCATTTTTAAAAACTGTCAGTCTAAAATCTCTCCTCATAGCAACCATAACTAAAGCTGTTGCCAAGACCTAAGCACAATATCAGTAAAAAAAAAACATTTTGCCTATTTTACTACATTATAGCTTGGGATAGACTATACAAAAAATACTGTGAAATGTAAACTGCTAGCTATAAATATTGTGTTTTTTCGGAGTTCTGTTTTTGATTCACTGTAATGATCTGAATCTCACATTTTAAAGGAAATTCCTGTTTGTTTAAGCTATTTAATTAGTCCCACTGGAATTCATTACATAGCGTCACCAAAATAAATTAACTCAGATGGAAAAACTGATAGGGATAAAAAGGAATGAAATTTTAACACGACGTATGATAACATAAACAAGTTAGGCTGATGTCTCATACATGCACACTCGTATAAATTACAGGCATTCCTTGATTTTAGTTCACAGATACAGATTGAATAAAAGGTTGATTCAGAGCAAATTCAGATTATGGATGAATGTTCTGTGACTCACAGTTTCTAGCTACCCAATGATTAATATTGGAAACTCAGAAATGGTCTGCCATTTGTTAAACCAGATAGTTTAAAATTTGTAGGCCAGAAGCATGCAGAGGTTTCAGACACAGAAATGTCCAAACTCTGATTTTAAAACAAAAGGTGCTAATAATTTTATCTGGATAATATTTGATGGCATCGATAGGCAATATCAGTTATCTCTAAATTGAGAAATAGATAAATATACTTCACTCAAGTTACTGTGATTGCATCCTAGAATGTGCTGATCTTTGAATATAAATCTTCTTCAGGAAAAGGACTTTGCTGAAGCAAAACTGAAGTGTCCCTATAGATTGTAGAACAAAGAGCAGAACAGCTGTGTTCTTTGCTTAGTTTGTGGAAAGTGGTTTATCCTCACAGGCAGATATTCAAGGTTAAAGTATATTTTCTCTGTGCTGGGTCCATCAGCATTTGCAGCAATAGTTGTAGCAATTATATGCCGCTTCATAGTGCTTTACAGCCCTCTCTAAGCAGTTTACAGTTTACAGAGTCAGCTTATTAGCCCCAACAATCTGGGTCCTCATTTTACTAACCTCAGAAGGATGGAAGGTTGAGTCAATCTTGAGCCGGTCAAGCTCAAACTCCTGGTAGTGGGCAGAATTAGCTTGCAGTACTGCATTCTAACCACAGAGCCAGCACAGCTCTTTAAAAAGGCAAGATGGTAGCCATAGAGCATAATTGAGTCCCACTACTTCTGTGCAAGTGTCAGTCTTATGTAAAAAAAAAAAAGAGGGGTCTTCAGTTACACCCCCACAATAATTGTCTTGCCTTTTTTGACACATACTCCTGGGATGCTAGTGATTGAATTCAGATAGAGGGTTGAAATATGCTAAAACAATGTGGCTGGTTTGAGTTCAGCTTTGAAACCAGGGCAAAGGTAGGTATTCTGGTTTATAAACCATAATTTATGGTGAGGGTAGGCAACCTGCAGCCCTATCACACCTTACACACACACAACACACACACACACACTTGCCCTCTCTTATTGGACAGCTTTTAAGAGCAAATGGTTGGCTGGATGGCAGGAGTTTGGATTGCCTTAAAATTGAGAGGAAATCACGGTAGTGTGGAAGTGCTGTAGGAGATAATATAAGAAATGCATATCGTCAAGGAGTTCTAGTCCGGTTTTCATTTTAAACATGATATTGCAGCAAAAAAAAATGCCTACCTTGGATTCAATAAATCCATCCTAGATGAAGTAGGCAAACGATACACTAGTAATAATATTTGAAGATGGTATCACACCATGCTCTTCATGGATGCCCTCAATTGTCTTTTATGCAATACTATGAATCATTCTATTGTTCAGTATTTCACCAACTACAATTTTCATATGCCGAATACCCACTTGGGATACAGAAGAATAAAATAAAAGCAGGAAAGTACTTTCACTGAACTGCAGTTGTTTCAGTGTGTATTGTCAAATGTAAAGGACACATGGCATTAATATAACTATGTTACTCAAGAAGAGTTTCTAACAAAGAAAATTATACTGGATTGCTAGGTGCAGTGCTACTTTAAAATCCAATTTATGTTGGCATTACTGAATTTGTTAAGATAGATCAAATAGTTGGAAGCCAGACAAATATATAGAGCCAATCTGGCTTAGTGATTAAGGAGCTGGACAAGAAACCAAAGATTGTTAGTCCTAGGTCTTCCTTAGGCACAAAAACCAGTTGGACTTCGGGCCAGTTTCTCTCTCCCAACCCCAGTCCATTTTACAAGGAAAATAGTCCGGATCATTTTGCAGGCCATCTTGAGTTGTACAAAATAAGGACAGGATATAAACCTACTCATTAATTAATTGAATAGTATCTAAGACTGCAGTTCTAAAATTTCTTTCCCCTATTTAAGATATGTTCTTTAACACATTAGATGCCCCCAGCTTAAATCCTTATACTGTTAAGCTGGATCTTCCAAGAGTGGTCCTGCAAATTAACCCAATAAGCAGATCCATGTCTTTGGCTCCAAGCTGGAAGGATTTAAGAGGGTTACATTGTCACATATAAATGCCCCACCTGTGGTCAATCTCAGTACTAACCCAGCATCCCAAGGGTTAACCCACACCAATAC
>JANHZT010004156.1:11663-32969 GCA_032468215.1 Stegonotus admiraltiensis | reverse complement strand
TGGGTGGGAGTGTGTTTGGGGATTATTATGTGTGTTGGATCTGGTCTTTGGGTGTTAAGAGAATTTTGTTGTATGAGTATACTGTGTATACACGTACAATGACAATAAAGTTATTTATTTCACTTAACAACTGCAGTGATTTGCTTAATTACTATGGCAAAAAATGTCACAAATGGGGCAAAACTCACTTAACAACTATCTTGCTTAGCAGTGGAAATTTTGGGCTCAATTATGGTGGTAGGTCGAGAACCACTGGTACCAATTTGATCAGCAATACCAATGTGCATGCTTTCTTCCTGTGATTATGCAAAATTATGATTATGCAAAAGTCCTTCATTTGTGGTACAGGCACACAAACATCTCTTTTTTCATTCTGATTTTAGCAGCCTTCTGTAAAGGGCTAACAATGTTTCAGCTACAGGATTGCCAATGGGTTACCTGTATTTGAATTTCATCTGTCAGTTCTTTTGCCGTGTGAGAGAACTGTCCAGCTGAAGGATCAAGGACTTGCACAACAACCTTCAGCCCTGTTTTTCCTTTCCCTTTCCCATAAACATCCACCGCAAAATTATTTTCCACCGAAAGCTGAAGGGAAGCCTGAAAGGGGGGGAAAAAAAGTATTAATCAAGGCAGTAGTGGAATTCTATTCACTATCTCAGGGCTGGCACTTTCCCTTTCAATATAAAAAAAAGTAGCCTTCTAATGTTTTGTGGTCTGACAAAACAGGTTTATTAGAAACCACCCCAGAATGCACATATAAGAATCACAGAATCGAAAGGAGGTTCTTGTTAATGTAGGGAAATCCTTATTACAGCAATTCTTAGGGTTAAAACTGGAGATATTATCCCCAAATTTCTCCTTTCTGTTATATTTTTGTAGCTGGCAGTTTCAATACCTTCAGATTGGGGTGGGTTCTACTTACCTTTACTACCGGTTCACAACGTGCCCACACATGCTTCTGCGCATGCGCAGATGGCCTATGATGACATCTGGGTTAGTGGGCGGAGCCTCCTGCCAGTTTTACTACCGGTTCTTGCGAACTGGTCCAAACCAGGGGCAACCCACCACTGCTTCAGATGCCAAGGTGGAGAAGATTGTTTTACATCAAACCAGATACAATGATTTATATATCCACTGCTGAAGAAGACAATTCCCCCCAAATCACACTCTACAAAACATTAATTCCAGTAAAGTTGTAAAAAATGAAATCATAATATGGAATTAGCATTTACCTCACTGAATCTTGACTTGACATCCAAGATATCCCTCGTAGTGACAGACCAATAAAACCGTAAGCCTGGCACCGCATTTCCAAATGAAAAAGGGGTCTGATTGCTACCGATGCCCATCACATATACCGGCATCTGGAAAAAAAGAAACAAAGATTAACTTAAGGAAAACTTTTATCCTTTTCAAGGGATATGACATTTTTTTTAAACAAGGAAAAGATTAAAATTAGGTGAGTGTTAAAGTGATACATTGAGGGCCAATCACATTTAGCTATTGGAGCAGCCGCCTCAACAGAAATAATGTTATACTTTGATTTACCTGAGTTCCAGTTTTCATTCGAGTAATAGGTGCATGGATTCTGACAGCTTCAAGCTGAATAACCTCAACTTCAACTTTATCCTAAAAGGAACATCAGAAAGCATTATACCAATTCAATTAATTGTGCTGTATGTCTCCATTTCCTTTCATATTTGTTGCTATTCACCATCTGAATCTAAACATTAGAAACACCAATAATTATTTATTCAAAGCCACTCCAGCTAGCTTTACAGTGTCAATATAAGGTGCGTCACTCAAGGTGACGCACAAAAAAATTCAAAATTACAAAAAGTGAATGTATGGCTCAAATCAACCCACCAACTAACCAATAATATAAAAAATAATAAACCCAAATCATATAACAGAAAAGAATGAAGAGAATAACCAAGAAAATCAAATAATTTATTCTAAACTATAGAGGTGCCTGATATAGGTAAGTGCCATTTTTTTCCTCTGGGATCTTGAGAATTATAATTTCCTTTTTGAAATTAAAGTAGAAACACCTTATATTGTTAATCTAAAGGGTGGAGTTGCCATGGAGTTTGATTAGATGGGATTAGCAGTTTCAATCTAATTTTTAATCTTTTATAGTTCATTTCTGCCCTGAATTAGAACAACAGTAAAAGACTTAAAGCTTAAGTGAGATACAACACATAATGGATGAAATTTCAGATGTGATATATAAGTCAGGACACTATAAAAACTCAAAGACAGATCAAAGCCATGTGAGTGTGTGAAATCTTTGCTCATCAAAATCTAGCCAAGCAAAGCAATACATAAATAAATAGAAGAGAATTTATTTGAAAAGTATATTTAAAACTTTTCAGATTCATGAACACAGGCTTGTTTAGAGTTTTCTGTTTGTATTTAGCAGCAATGATAATTGACAATATTTATGGGACAAAACAAGTAGATAATAAGTGATTGAAAATAGATCTTTAATTTGATGTGTGTGTGTAAGGGAGAGAGAGAGAGAGACACACACACACACGTTTATCAAGGCCGTGGATTTACTCATTCATACTTCATTTTGGGAAGGGAATAAATATTGACATAAGGCAGGATTGCTGTTCAAATGAAATGAATAAAGACTGCAACTCACTAAGCATTCTTTTCATGAACTGCAACACAAGTTACATGGTTTTTTTTAAAAAATGTGAACATTACTGTACATGGATAATATTGCATTGTTAAAATATAAAATCTATGAGAAGTAATTATTTATCTTACTGCTAATAATAGTGCTATAGCCCAATAATCAAAGTCTTAGAACAAATTACAAAGTTATTAAAAAAGAGGATAAAGGATAAACAAAATAAGAGTGCCTGTTGTCCATGCTCCTGGAACGTATTTACTGGTTTAGTACAATTAGTTATGATTTTATGCTTTAGACGTTTAGCATAAAAAGTCATCAATGTTATTAAGGAAACTGGTAAAACAAATAATATATAAAACAGACTGTATAAGCAAAACCCAGCACTACATTGTATACAGTGCTGGTAAACCTTGCTTAATGACAATTCCTTCAGTCAATCAATTATAAAACAGTACTGAATTAGTGGTAGATACAGCCAAATCTTGAAGATATGGCCATCTTTGCCATCCATCCATGAAAAAGTTTGCCTTGACCTAAACTGTCATTTTAAGGGTTAATAATAGTTTAATATCAAATCTGGATGGCGATCTGGCTCAGATAAAAAGCACATTTTTGAATTGATCATGTCTACCTTTTCCTCTGATTGGCACTAAGGCTTTGAACATAGTGATGTATCTACTAGTCCATGTCTCTGAGCTCATGGTTTCCTACTGATTAAGTACTGTATTTGTAAATAGCCTACATATGGCACATCTACCAACAATTAACTGGAATCCACTCTTCATTTTAAAATGATAAAATAAGAGATGCTTGAAAACTTTTCATAAGACTACACTTCAGCTCAGAGGTATTATATATACATGTATCAAGATGTTACCTGGGATGCAACCACAACCTTGCCAGCTTCCGTGTGAACTGCTTGAACCATTCCCAGTATGGTACTGTTGCCCACTGCTTTGCCAGTTATAAAGCCACTGTTGTTTACGGAAGCAATGCTGGGATCGTGGATGGAAAAGATTATGTTGAACTGAGGCTGTGGCCCTCCCTCAGAAGTAATCTGTAGTTAGTTATTTAAAAAATAATAATAATTACTTTCTCATTTGTTCTCGATTTATAGGTTGAATAAGATCTGGTAACTGGTACTTATATTCTAATAATACAAAAGATGCAAACTCAGGTTGCTAGTGATACAAAGCTATTTGTCATTACACTGTTCTTTAAAGAGGACAGAAGAGGAAAAGACAAATTATTAAGCATATAATTCACCCTTGCCCAACTGTATGGTTTCGAGGCTCCAGGTCCCCCCACCCCAGCCCCCCACACATTCAAAGTTACCAAGGCCTTGGACATGTGTGGGATTATGCACGTGTACAGCAAGTAGACTTTTATGTGATGCACTGAAAGGTTGAGGATGAGTATAAAATGCTTGTATTTTTCTTTTATTTATCTGTATATATACTTTCAAGATCAAAACTATTTGTTAGATTTCTGTTATGACTTTTCTTTCCTTGGAACATTCCAATCTACAGATAGTCCTCAACCACTGCAATTGGGACCAGCAACTCAGTCGCATTTCAGTTTACAACGCTTCAGTTGTAAACTGAAATGCCACATGACTGCACCAACTTTCATTTCAGTGAGTCATCTACAGTCAATAGTGTGAAGTCACACATGACTTGTGACTTTCTGTTGGCTTCTGACTTTTCTTGTCAGAAGCTGCTTCTTAAGGTCACAAAGGACAATCATATGATTGCGGGATGCCACAACCATTGTTAATGCATACAGACTTCCAAGTGCCTGAATAGTGATCATGTGACAGCAGGGACCCTGTGACAGCCACAATTTTGAGGACTGGTCATAAGCCTCCTTTTTCAGTACTATCCTAACTTCCAACAGTTGCTGAACTAGTGGTAGATAAGCGAGGACTCCCTATAATTATTGAATAGTTATTAGAATGGATGAAAAATGTTTTCCACAGTTTTTTAAGTTTGATGTGTGTGGACTCTGAGGATAAGGCAGCTAAAAGTCTGGAAATGATGATGATTTTTTTTAGTTCTAACATTGCCTTCTAGTCATCCTCATCAAGAAATTGCTGTCTACTGATCATTCAGTTTAAGATTCTTAAACTTATAGTAGCCAAGCATTTGGAAATTACCAAATCGGGTAAAGCTGCGGAGATTGATGGAAAACCACACATCGAGGAATAAGGTTAAGATTACTTTCTATTCATGCATACACTAATGTCCCTTTTAGGAAATAATTAGTTTAACATAATAATTTAAAAACAACTTACTTGAATCACTGCACCTATGAGTAAGGTGACTTTTTTTGGTATCAGTTTAAAAGGAGGAAATACCTAGAAGTAGGACAAAAATTAGTGTTTATTTATAAAGTTAAAATTCAACTATTTGGAACAATATAACGATTTTCATTTCAATGTACCTTCCTGCTCTACATGTTTCTTTTTGATTTTTCTTTTTAGAGTGGCTTTATTTTGTCCTTTTAAACTTCTGCACTCAAAGTAGTTTGCCATTCCGCCCTTCTGCCTTGTCCATTACTTTTCTCTTAAATTTTCCTACCTTGAAAGGCATTTTAGTGTTTTTCCCCCCTTGTTTGTGACTGTGTTCTGCCAATTCCGATCCTTATTGTCATCTTTTCTTTCATTTTAAAATTATTTTATTATCTAGCAATTTACTCGCATTCTATTGCAACAACTTTGGAGCTTGAGCATTTTCATGGCATTTATCTTATTAATCCTCAGCTTCTTTCTGAACTATTATCTCAAGTGCATTTTTCCTCTACTTTCTGGTTGTCCTCTCCATCCTCATCACTGCCCCACATTTAATTCTATGCCCTCCTTTGTTTGGATAAGTGCAAAGAAAGCAAAAGAATCATCCAGGCTCTGATATTACTAACATGATTAGTAACATCTTTCCTGATTTATCAAGCTAAGTGCAGAGCATTACCACATCCATATGTCTGCCTAATGATATGGATATTTGTCCATTAAAATAATTTTGCTTTCAGTTTTTAAAATCATTTTGAGTAATGAGGTTTTCTAGCTGAGAAGTATGATTATAAAAAGTCACCCTAAAAGCATGAATAGCTAACAACGAATATATTTACTTCAATTTGCTGTGGAACCGAATAGATCTTTTCACCATATCTGTCAGTGACAACTCCTGTAACACTGGTTTGACCAATGGCCATGCCTTGCACAAGAAAAACAGCTGTGTATTCATCAGAAGTTTCACCAAGGGCTCTGCAATAATAAAATGTATGAATTAGTAGACATCTGAATGTGTCTTTAGAAGCACCAAAGAGCAATTGCCTCAATTTAATTCAATGCAGAATTTTCAGTTGTGTCCATTTGCAATGATGAGCTGATAACATAGTGAGAAATATCAACAAGACTACGTGATGATATTGTTGTGGTCCACTGCAGCCTGCGGAGCTGGCAGCAGAGTCGGACAGTGAGGAGGTTGGGGAGGAACACAGGGCAGTCCTAGAGTCTAGGGAAGGCTCGGACGAAGGCTCTGCATTGGAGGCAGAGAGGGGGCCAGGGCCATCTGGGAGTTATGTGCTGCCTCCGGAACCTCCAGAGTCGGACATCAGCAAGGCAAAATAAAAAAAATAAAAGCAAGACATTGCTTGACTGTGACTTATGATTTTCCTGCCAGCTTCTCTATCAACTTGGCTTGTCAGAAGCCAGCTGTGAAGCACTGAAATGATGATAATGTGATCATGGAATGTTGTGACAGTCATAAATATCCACTGTTGTATTTCTATAGTACTTAAAACAGAGTATAACAAATGAAAGTCGCACTTACTTTAAGGAAATAATCTGAGATGCTGCTTTTAAAGTTAAGTCCATGAATTTGAAGTTTTTACTGTGAAAATATTTCTTCGAAGCATCCAGCACTCTGACATAGGCTTTAACATTTTTACCAATTTCTACCTACAATACATATTTACAGAGTTTTGCATTTCAATTCAAACAATACATTCTGTTTATCTGTAGCTTAAAATATTGTGCACCACGATCAGTCTATTAGTACAGAATTACTGCAATCAAAGTGATTTCACTATCTCTTAGCAACTGTAGATTGCAATCAAACTTGCTTCTATGTCGGCTTTCTTAGATGTACTGGATTATATCTACACCATTCACAGCCAGTATAATCCCCAGTTACCATTCTAGAATAAGCTGTGGAATAAGTCGAGGCTGGGAAAGAGGTTTCTGTGCAGCTCCCCAGCAATAATGTGATAAAGGCACTATTTTATTTATTTACTGTATACCCTTTGTTATTTTTAAAGTCAAGGCACAGAACATAGGAATACAACTCCCTTCTCCTATTTTCTCCACAAGAGCAAACTGGTGAGGTGAGGTGAGGTGAGATGGAGTGACTGGTCCAAAGTCACCCAGCTAGCTTTCATGGCTAAGGGGGGGACTAGATCTTACCAGTCTCCTGGTTTCTAGTCTAGTAGCCACTAGACCAAACTAGCTGAACATACTAACTGAACTTCTGAACTGCATTTAGTTTAGTTACCTTAGGCTTATCAAATACACCCCTTATGTAAAGACAAGGCCTGTTGGTTGCCTGCTGTTCCCAAAGCATACCCTATGACTCTGATTGCATTAAAATTTGGCAACAATATGGCAATTTTTGGTAATTATAGTTTTTCCCCTTCCCTTTTCTTTTATAGAAATAAGAGTAGAGGGATGCCTGTTTAAGGAGATTCTCAGTCCTCCAGGTCATGGTTGCCCAAAAGTGCTTTTCAAAAAGCAAGTGGACTTTCTTGGATTTTTTTTTCCTCTTCAGTTCTGACTGAATGGCGAGGGATGTCTTTTTGATAAAACCAGTCCCATTCCCCTTTTTAAATTAACTCTAATTTGTGCTATCAAAATTTAGGTTATTTTGGAGAAGTTCGGGGAATAGGTTAGGGGAGAAAAAATGGGTTAAGTCTGCTTCTAAGAGCCTTTCAACTTTCATACCCATTCTTAAGTGTACCCATATCTAACCCCTCTGCCCAAATATGTTGGATAGTTAGAATTAGCTCTCATATTGTGGGATAGGTCACAAACTGAAATGCATGCTCAAGTTGCATGACCTTCTTACACTCATGTCCAAACAATATGACTTGCCAATATTTATTAAAATTCTGACTTAGTTGTGGGGGGAAAGCCATTAACACTGCTTTCATTTGCAATATGTCTGTCTGTCTGTCTGTCTGTCTGTATTATTGTTTTAGCCAGGGTTTTCCCTACGTAAAACAAGCTGTTTATTTAGCCATAGTTCAGTGAAATCCCAATTCACTATTTTCTAGGCTTAGAACTATGGCTAAATAAACAACTTGTTTTACCTAGGAAAAACCCTGGCTAAAACAATAATACACATAAAAACCTACGGAAAAAGAACAAAATAAATATTTGACTGTTACAGGGAGGAGTCATAAGATGAGGGTGTGGCTAACTGATGAAGAGAAATAAATCAGAAATAGATCTATTTTAGTCTCCCTTAAGTCTTACAACAGACAGCAAAATGCTGGTTAATGTCTGATAAAGCCTAGAAAATAGTGAATTGGGATTTCACTGAACTATGGCTAAATAAACAGCTTGTTTTACGTAGGAAAAACCCTGGCTAAAACAATAATACACATATAAACCTATGAAAAAAGAACAATATACATACAAACATACACACACACACACACACACACACACATACATATACATACATACATACATATACCTAATTAACTATAGATCTGTTACATATTTTAGACACCTTAGAAAAGTCTTGGTTGCTTAACAGTAGAACAGAACACCGTCTAGAAGTATTCAAAGTGCTCTCAAGTCCTTGGTGCCTGCTGAGCTTGGTTGTTTTCTTGCCAACTTTCATTACCAAACTAGATAACATCATAAGCTGGTAATGAAATGTCTGTAAGAAAACAACCAAGCTCAGAGAGCACCAAGGACCCCACAGTTCAACCCTGAACTACAAATATTCTCTTCTATCGGTACTCTTAAATGTATTCCTTAGAGCAAAATAAATCATAAATGAAACTCCAATCACTTGCCTATAATGAATTAATCTTGAAGAATCTTTGAATAGAATATTTTATTGCCACAGTAAACAGTGTAGCAAACCATTCATTTAGAACTGAATACTAACCTTATCAACAATTCCAACATATACTTCTTGTATATTAGAAACATACACGTCAGTTTTAGCAATGGTGGAAGATGCAAGACACAAGTCATGTATCATTACAGATACTGACCCTGGATATAAGGGATATATCTAAAATAATAAGAAGAAAATGGAATCAAATGTTCTTAATTAGTTATTGTGACTATTCTTTACTTAAAGCTATTGTGCTTTAAGGAAATAACAAATGGTAAATAACAGTGACAAAAGAAAATTGTGTAGTTAAGATTAAGGGACATTTTTCCACAGAAGAAGATGTTCTTTCCAAATGAAGTTTTAAAATATATTCGAGGAATCTAATTTCACTGAGACAATATAAACAGCCTGTAGGTAACAACTGCATTCAGGTGCCTCTAATGCAACTATTAGCCTCCAGTCTTGTATTACTTCTTTGGAAACAAGAAGAGAAAAACAAAATACAAATCTTGGCAAGAAAAGATCTTATAAATAAGTCCTTAAAAGGTAGTATACAGACTGAATTTATGGAAAAAAGAAAGCAAGCATCTGTACTGCTATTTTATTCTTAATGACACCACATAAATTGATGGAGGTTATGTTCCTGAAGAACAATTTCACATTTCAGTGAAAACTTTTAATCACAATGGCTTTTTGTCATATCTCGCAAGGTATTACAATTTTCTGTAATGTCTTCAACCCATTTCTTTTAGCTTTGGCTGTCACTACCTTTGAGCTCACACATTGTTTGAAACCATCTAAAGCAGATAGCCTATGAAAGTCTGACACTTTGTAAAGGGTTTAGTCTAATTTCATTACCTAGACTCAGGGAACTTCAAATGCCATACAAAGCAATGAGATTTATCAATTGATTTAGCTTTACAATATTTCTATTTCATGCTCCAAAATATATTATCTCCTAGAGTTGCTCACATCAGCGGAGACAAGGGTGATCTCTGTCTTCAAATTTAAAACTCTCACACTCATCCACATGTAAAGCAAGTTATATAAATAAGGACGGAAAAACATGAAAGGAGAGAAATTAATTTGATGAATGTCAGACTGAATTGTTAAGTTAATTAATTGGTGTTTACTCAATATGAAGATAGTCACACTCAAGACAGAATTTTGCTTTGCTGAATATACTGTAAGTCTAACTTGAGCAAAGTAAATTTATACAGAATGTAGTGAAGGTCCATAGACAATTAAGAGATTGCCCCCATTCACCCCAATAGATATTTTGTGTGTGTGTGTGTGTGTGTGTGTGCTTTCAAGTCAAGTCTTGACTTCTGGCAATTGCTGGCCTAAGCTCTTACAATTTTCTTGGCAACATTTTGGGAGGTGGTTTGCCATTGCCTTCTTCCTAGGGCTGAGACTGTGTGACTGGCCCAAAGTTATATAGCTGGCTTTATGCCCTAGGCAGGACTAGAATTCACAATCTCTTATTTTCTAGCCTGGTACCAACTAGAACTAGATTAACAAAATTGGAAGAGACATTGCAGGTCATTTAGTTCAACCTCCTGCCCAAGCAGGAGACCCTACATCTGCTTCTACCTAGGATTGAACTCACAACCTTCTGATTGTGAGGCAAGAGCTCTACCTCTAGGCCACAGCAGCTGGGCTAACTAGCCTGTTACTTTAGCAGTAGCAATAGCACTTAGACTTCTATACTGTTCCATAGTGCTTTACAGCCCTCTCTAAGCAGTTTACAGAGTCAGTATATTGCCCCCAACAATCTGGGTCCTCATTTTACCAACCTTGGAAGGATGGAAGTCAACCATGAGCTTTTCAGGATTGAATTGCTGCCCTGCAATACTGCATTCTAACCACTGCGCCACCACAGCTCCTTTAAGAATGTTTTTTACAGAGTTTTTTTTGGAACAAAGCAGAACAGACTTATGTGTCTTCTTACTATCCTGACATAATTAGGAAGTGGCGGACTCTTATTCCATGATTTCTGTAAGTCTTTACATTTTTAAGATCATTTGATTTAAATTTGATTTTGATTTAAAATTCTCCCAATACACTTTACAAAATCCAGAGGGTTTTCAATGTTTTTTTTTCAAAAGAAAAAATAAATTATTTGCATTATAAATACTTACCAGAGCAATATCTTTACCTTCTTCATATACTATTTTAACAATGTCAGCAATGCTGGTATTAATAAAAAAATATCCAGAGCCCCCATTAATAATCAGTTCGGCCTGTGAAGAAAAGCACATTTTAGAAAATTCACACTGAGATATCAGTTATTATCTGTGTTTCTCTGAAAATAAGACTGGGTCTTATTTTCTTTTGGGCCCCAAAATAAACACTAGGGCTTATTTTCAGGGGGTATCTTATTTTTTTCCCCATGTATGGGAGGCCCACTTCTTCTGTTTGCTTGTGGCAGGGCAGCAAGCTTAGTGGCACACTAGTGCCACTGCCATGGGAGGGGAGGGGGGTTGGAGCTGCTCCATGTACCCTGCACCAGCTTACCTCAGGATCCACTCAGCAAGGCCATCCATGCCCTGACACCTGCTTCATCTTACAGCCACAGCTCCAACACACTATTTGACCTCCTGCTCCATTGCAGCCGTGAGCAAACAGAAGAAGTGGGCCAGGAGCCATGTGGGCTTCTGCTGGATATAGCTGCCATTGCTGATGCCACGAGGCAGGTGTCAGGGCATGGATGGCCTGGCTGCGGAGGCCCTGAGGTAAGCTGATGTGGGGCATGTGGGGAAGCTCCACTACCCACCCACCCCACCTTGTGGCTGTGACACTGTGAGCAACCAGATGAAATGGGCGGGTGGCTGGCTGCGCAGACTCTTAAGTAGGGCTTATTTGTGGGGGGAGGGCTTATATTAGGCACATGCGTAAAATATGCTAGGACTTATTTTGGGGATAGGTACACACATACAGATACAAACACACAGACCTACCTTAACTGCCTGATGATTATAAATAGTCACTTCTTTAGGACTGATTTTAACATCTTCCACAAGTACTAGTTCAATACCTGCATTTACAGGTAAAAGAGCTTGATACTGTAAAAAGGAAGCAAGAAAACAAAGCAAAATACATATTGAAGATGATAACAATATGGAAGAATGATTTAGAAAAGTAAGCTAGAACGGTACCATTGGACTAGAACTAGGGAGACTTGTATGTCCACCCTCAACTATGGAAGCCCACTGAGTAACTTTGTACCAGTAACTTTCCCTTAGCTGTGGAGTGCTGTGGACATCAGCCTGAATCCCGGAGGAAAGGCAGGATATAACTCTTAACAAATTAAAAAATAATAAGAGCAACCACTCTGAAAAAAGTGGATTCTAGAATATGTGGTTCTAGTAACAAGTTCAGCATTACCAGATCTTTATTTTAACAACATGTGCATTTGTATATTTATATTTATGAATGCCAGTGTATTTCGATATGCTCTCCAGAATAATCCCAACCATCAGTTTATCATAAATACAAGCTGCATTCATCAACAATGAATGCAGCTTGTATTTTATCTAATTGTGTTAGCTAACAGAGCTCCATGAAACATTGGCTTTATACATTCCTGATATTAATCTAATTCTAATTTCTTGTCCAAATTTCTTGTTTTTTCTCTATTTCCTTAATTTCATGATAATATCAAAACTTAACAAATGCATGGCATTACATAAAAATGAAATTCTCCTCTCTTTTGTTATATATGAATAAATGACACTGAATATCATTCAGAGTTTGAGGGAAATGGGTGGTTCCAAGATGTGAAAAATAATATAAGAAAGAAAGAAAGAAGCATAATAGCTGCATAAATTGGTTTGGTAATTAAATACATAAGTACATTTATATGTATTATTTAAACAATTATTTGAATTTTCTGTTTATATATTTGTATTGAAAAATACAACCCTTGGTGTAATAGCCAAATATATTTCATTAATAGGGGAGAAAGGCAGTATATCAATTTATAAATTATTATTTTTTAACAAATAATTTCTCTAAGTACTATTATAATTATTTCTTACGAGAGTGAACTAACAATCATCTCCATCTAGATGAATTATCCTAGATTAAATATAAATTTTGACCTTGGAAATACTTAAACATTTATTATTTGTGTGTTTGTGTAAACATAAAAGAGCTCCATCTCACAAAAATACAAATAACGGAGAAACTGCATGTCAACAGTAGAAGACAAGCTTTGCATGCAAAGTGTTCCAAGTTTAAGACCTGGAAAAATCATTTTTACTGTCAACAGTACTGAGAAACATGAACTAATCATCTGACTATTATAAGATTCTTCTCAAATTTTTGCTATGAGAGTTTAGACATATCATGAAGTTAGAATGTAGAATGGATTTGGAGTTATCAATTCAAGTTTACTCTACAGTCCTCTTCATTATTTTGTGACATGTAGGATGGAAGTCCTATAATTATAATTCACATAAATTGGAAATATATGTCTACTGTTCTTCAAGAAAAAAAATATAATAAGCAGAATGTCAGGGTTCCAAGTAACACCCCCAATGAAAAAAGACTCCGAGGCTTGCAGTTCCTCAAAGTTCCATTTTATTAAGAGATGTCATATTGGCACATCTGGGAAAACTCGAATCTGAAAGTTTTCAGGTTTTCCCCACCCAAAGGAAAGTCCCTGCCCAGCACCCACAAGTTCATCACATGGTCCAATCAAAGCACCCATTTGATTGGATGGGTGCTTTGCAGATGCCTCCCAGCCTCACCCCTCCAGGTGGCAAGATGTCCTTTACTCTCTGAGAAAGGAATGTTATTATGACTATATATCACCCCTGCTCCATACAATCCCCCCTCCTAGTTTCCCACAGGGGTAAATGTGGCAGGCCTGAAGGCCCAATGCAAAAGATAGCTTCCAGGCCTCACACAGGAACTTGGCCTGCTGAAATGTTAAGTAATGATGATCTGACTGTTTTCCAAATTTAGTATTTTCAGCATTCCCCCCCACCCCCCTGTTCCAATATGGGAACAAGGATACAGTTCTTTTCAGTATATTTTCTTGAAAGATTAGGCATGCCAATTCATTCAGGGAAAATATATGCTACTGCTTAGAGGCATAATATTACTGAGTCTTCAGTAACAAATGTTACACCTTACCTTAGTTCTACAATCCCTTGTATTCAAACTTAAATGCACTAAATATAATTAAAAAGTATGTAAATATTAGGTCTGCAGGATCCAATCTAGGTTGGTCACCTAGAGTGACTTATGACCATTTTTCACATTTACGACCATTGGAGGATCCCCACCGTCACATGATCAAAATTTAGATTCTTAGCAACTGACTCATATTTATGATGGTTGCAGTGTCCTGTGATCCTGTGATCATCTTTTGAGACCTTCTGACAAGCAAAGTCAATGAGGAAGACAAATTCACTTAACAATTGGGTTACTAACTTAACAACTGCAATGATTCATTTAACAACTGTAACAAGAACAGTCATAAAATGGGGCAAAATTCATTTAAAAACTCACTCATTGGGCTCAATTGTGATCATAAGTCGAGGATTATACTGTTTATGGTTATCTCTAATACTGAAAAGTCAGTTTTTTGACAACTGAACCTTCTTCAGGTTAAACCTGCATTTACAGCAAAATATGCAAAGAACAATTTAGAGGCTACCAAAAAGAATAATGAGGAGGAAGGGGAAGATAGATTTCAAAGCTAGAAAATCCGTTTTAGTATTTTGTTTTACTTCTACGGATCTAAATTATAATACTTTAGAATGATGGTAAAATACAGTATATTAATATTGTATTATGAAATAGAAATAGAAGATATATCTTATTGGGACAGTAATCTGAGGTAAAAAGGTATTACCGGTTTCTTTACTTCATTAGTAATCAAATGAATAAGCTGATAGCCAACTGCGGTAGCTGATATTATTGTTGCTCCTGGTTTATGATGAATTAAAACAGTTTGCAGACCTAAAAAAGGGCAGAGAAAATTGGAAAGGCAGTGTGTACTGCTGAATAAACCATCAGAACACAGGACCATAGCAATAAAGTAGCCTTCAAAGTTACACAGCCCCACACCCTGCCCTCCCATTTTTTAATATCCTTAGAAAAATATGACACTTCTTTCAAAATAGCTTCCTAGGTCTATGAACAAAGTTTCATTCCAGAAAGCAAAGGTTGGCAGTGATGGAATAACTAGTATTAGTATCACAAGGAAACTAAATGAATATTTTAAAAAATGTGACGGAACAGTACCTTGCATTTTCTTTTGACTGTTTCCATGATCTTTCATAGACAGTTCCATAGGCATCCTGGCCTCTGTGCTAGCTAGTAAATGGTCTGTTGATTCCCAGGTTATAGTAAGAGAACTAAAATTGTCAAATTTATTCCCCTGGTGATCATAAACGTCTAGCTCCAATACCGGGTTGCGGAAAATTGAAATAGGAACCTAGAAGATAATTATTTTGTCTATAAATATGAAAAATATATTTAAAAATACACATGTATCTGAGCACAAAAAGATAATGCACAAGATTAAAAACAGACTATATTCTACTATATTGAACAAATTAAATATTACAGTAAGATTTTGGAATGTAGCTGTAGAAAGGCAGCTTGATTGAATACAACTATATGTGTTGATACATTTGTTACCCCAGGTCTTGTGATTAGGGTTTTGAAAGCATCACAAAAGCTAACCCCAACCCCATTCAAAAGTATTATGGTGGTGTATGGCCAAATCATTTTCCTGAAGGAAAGTTCATGAAGTTGCTTATCTCGATCCTTAATCTCCCAGGATATTTTCTACCACCATAGCTTATTTTTCTCCAGGGCAATGGAGCCTTCTAACTAAAGCATTGGACAAAACCATTATCGCTCTAGTTCCAAAATATGTGTTGGGCTCTTCTGTAAGCAATTCTTATAAAAATGCTAGAAGTAGGAATTAGCATTGTATCAGCTTTCTCTCTATCTGCCCTGTCTCCATAAAACTGTATTAGGCAGATGAAGTATAATGGTGGGCACCAAGAGAAGTATTTAATGTTATCACATTGTCTTCCCCCAATTCATACCTACCCCTTGTTTGTCCTGATGAAGGTAGGGACAGGAAACATCCATCTCAGGATCTGCAGATACAAGTGCCAAGGAAAATCGAGAAGGAGTGGCACAAACCAATGTCACATCAGCTGACTCAACAGCTGGAAAAGGGTTGGTTACAGTGGGCTTGTTGCCAATTGTTAGTGAAATTACCTGCATAAACATTGGTGAGAATGAACAATAATAATAAAAAGTTTGCACATGGCAAACACTTCTTTTTTATGCAATGCTGTTAAAGACAGATCATTAAGGTTGAGTATTTGTTTCAGTAATAGCCTGAAATGTTGACAAATAAAGATATGTCATTCTGACATTTATTTTCAAAAGCAGTTCTAGTCCATTATCAGAGTGCAACTTTATTGCTCTTTTACCCACTTTAACACTGCAAAATAAAATTACATTTTTGGGGTTTTGAAACAGATGGCTGATCTTTATGAAGACAAGGGGCATGTGCACATATAAGTGACTGCTTCAAGAAAAGCTAACTTATTACTGTATTTTAATGATAGAATTGGCAGATATTCTCATACTTACTGTTTATTCCAAGTAAATTTAGATTATATGAATACTCGAGGTAGAATTTTCCATATGGTGCTGTTGCACAAAATGCATTAACAACACTTAAAAAGAAGTTTAATGTAGCAGAATGAAAATGTTATGAAACTATTTTCTTTAGTATTTCTTTTAATTGTTGTATTCATGCCTAATACCTGACTTCTATCATCACAATTGGTTGACTGAACCATACTGGCCTGCTAAATAGTTAATAATAAGAGGTTATTATTAAGAGAGCTTAATTTTTAGGGGGAAAAGTCTTATTGATGCTACGTTTCCAGATTTGATTAAAGACTGTGTACTTAGACAATCACTAGCTTATTCGATTAGATTTTATTTCTGGACGGTGCAAGTGATTGTTATGGATCACTAAGAAACAGTGAATGTCAGGTTAAAAAATGCATTACTCTTACAATAAGGTTAAATCATCATTGATAATGATCAGAATCTACAATCTTGGGTTACTGTGGCTTTATAATCCAACTGTAACAGCATAGGAAATGGTTTTTGAGGGCATGTTACTTCAAAAAATTAAAAGACTATAATTCATATGAAAGCCTTATCCTTTTAGGGTATAACTGCCTAAATTTCTCTCCTACCACCAAATCTCAAGTCCTGCTCAGCTGCCTCATAATCAGGAGTGGGTTCTACTTACCTTTACTACCGGTTTGCAACGGGGCCGCGCACGCATGCTCTTCTGCGCAAGCGCAGAAGCATTTTGATGACGTTGGGGTCGGTGGGCGGAGCCTCCTGCCAGTTTTACTACAGTTCTATAGAAATGTTTTACAGTTTTACTACAGTTCTATAGAACTGTACAGTTACAGTTCTATAGAACCGGTGCAAACCGGGGGCAACCAACCACTGCTCATAATGGTAGGGATGTTCCTGGAAGAGCTGAGTAAAGAACTCTAGGAGCGAGTGACAAGAGTATTCCCAGCACTCAAGGCATGAAAGCAATCCAGCTGCCCAATTGAGGCAAGCAGACATTTATATTAGGCAGAAATGATGTAAGAAGTTGATGAAGGAGGGTGATCACTTTACTGATAATGGGAGATACATCCTTTCATAATGCACAGGAAGATACAATGATAAAAACTTTCCTGTATTTTACCAAGAAAATCTAATAGACAGGAAGATTAAGAAGCTGATTATACAATTCAGGAGATGCTCTTCTAAGATTGGATGGCACTCAAAATGCTACTGAGAAAGAATTGAGAATCTTCTGGAGGTAAAACGTCTTACGTTAAGGCTACATTTAAATCTTTTGGCTGACTAGCTACTCATGTTGCCATGCAGGAAAAGAAAATCTAAGGCTGAAAAGACACAATAGCATGGAACAAGAAGTGTGAACATTGGAAAGTCAACATAGTGAAAGATAAAATATCAGACAGGCAGTAAAAATTGCCAAGAAAAGGAAAGCCAAGCCAAGAAAGATAAACTTAACAAAGGATTTCAGAGAGCTGTTAGAAAATACAAGAAGCACTATTACAATGACATCTGTAAAAATATTGAAGATTGAAACAGACATGGAAAAACAAGGAAATTTTTCCAAAAAAAAAAATCTCTGAACTCCCAAAGAAGTTCAACCTTCAAATTGGTATGCCAGTCAATAGTATTTGATTCAAAGAAGTTCAAAGAAAGATGGAAGGCTTATAAATTTATATACAGATACTTATATTCTGTAAAGTAGAAATGTCAACACTGAAAGTAGCTTAGAACAGGGTCCCCAATCCCAGGCTGCACAAGCAGTGGGGGAGCAGGTTCGTGCAGATCCATCTGCAGGAACAGCTGGTACTTGCACTCGTGTGTGAAGCTCCATTTGTACGAGTGGTACAGTTGCACACCCACTGCTTGTGCAAATGGAACTGCATACACAAGCATGCACACCCACTGCTTGCACATCCCAGAACCATCCCCTCTCCCCCCTCACCTGGTCAGTCCGTAAATCTGGAAAGGTTGGGGACCACTACCTTAGAAGAAGATACTTAGAAGACAGAGAACTTACGAGTACCTATAGTACTAGATGGTTAGATGAGCACTGGTCATTAACAATATGAAGGTTATAAGAATTAATGTAATGTCAACAGAAATACCGCAAGCAGCCAAAGTTACTCTAAATGTTCTAATCAAGTTATGTCAGCAGATCTGGAAAACGACATAGGGACCAACAGATCAGTCCATATAGTATTCTTAAATTCCCCTTTTGGGTAATTAGTACTCCCAAAGGAAATCTAAGGGTGTGTGGAAACTATTATACAAGATCCTTGATGTCACATGCTAGCAAAATAATATTCAGGTTCATCTAAAAAGGCTTTCAATCCTACATGGAAAGAGAGATGCCAGATGTTCAACCTGGTTTTAAAAAACATTGATGCTGATATGCACTGGATAATTGAAAAAAATCAAGCAAGCAAAAAAAAAAGTTAATTTGTGCTTCAGTAATTACAGAAAGACCAGTGATTGTATAAACTGTGTCAGGTAGATAGCATGTGAGAAGGAAAACTGGATCCCAGAATTTCTCTTTGTATTCAAACGTATACACAGAACACAGTTCAGGATAGAATATGGTGAAACAGACTAGCTCAAGGTTAGTAATGAAGACAGATAAAGCTGTATATTCTTTCCTTGTTTATTCAACTTGCACGCCAGATATGTATATTGAGAGTGTGAATTTATGTGACTTGATAGCACATAATTAATCAATCAGTGATTACATTTGATCATGGCTTTTTGTTAGCATTCACTCGTATTGATTTGCAAAAGTGTGCTATTTTATCTGAAGCATTAAAACTTAAAAGTCATACCTGCAATTTTAAAAAAAAACCAATTAACAAATTCAAAAGTTGCTACGTTAAGTGTACAGGGAAGAATTTTTTTTGTCCTTTGTAAAAACTGTAATCGTTATGTTATTACTTTTATATTTGTTTAAATGTCTAATAAGCTGAAAGATGCTTTTCAGATTTTTTTTCCTGCTGCTTTTTACTCTTATGAAAAGAAAAGATGGATCATTTCAGTTATGGGTCTGAGGAATAACATATTATCTAATAAGCAATTATGTTCAGTCAAGAAACATACACTGAGTTAAAGCATTGGCACTTTTTATGATATAAAAGCATTTGTACATTTAACAAAATTTAATTCTTATGAGTTACACAGCATCAGTATGCTTAAGAATCAGCAACTAATTCATGCATTCAAATGTCATAATAGTTATGATTACCATATGCAAGATAACTATTGAAAGCCTTATTTTTTTGTACTGACTGTTAAAATAAAACACCTCAATTCCTCTCACCTAAAAATCCAGCGAAGTTTAGAATCAAAAATTTGTCTTACTCACATGATCCCCGAGGGCTTTACAAGTTGCTCTAGCCCAATGCTGGAAAGAATTCCTAGATGTAGGTGGTCCTAGTAAATGTAAGCCAACATTCTCTGGATGTTCCGTATTGGTATCTCTGAAGAACTTAGTTGGTTCTTGAATCCATGGTCTGGGTCCACCTTCAAAGAGGATATCTTTAGAAGAACCCAAAGTTACCAAAGCAGCAGAAATAGGATCAATAATCTAGGAGAGAAAGTGATAACAATTCAGATCATGATATTATCAGTAATTTTGTGAGAAATTATTCATCTTGTTAATTAACCTGTACAGTTTCCTCATATTACACTGCAGAGTTTCCATAAAAAACTGCAGTGATGTCAAAAAGATGACAGATGTCATGACCTCACCATATATAAAAAGAAATTAATGCTTGTATATATCACATGAACGTACCGTAGGCTGTATATATTATATCATGAAGTTAGCAGGACCCCAAAATTGTACACATGATCTTTCTGAGACAGTGCAATTCCCATCTAGAACAAGAAATGGAAGGTCCCCAGAACCAGGAGGCTCCAAAATCCAGAGCCATTCAGTTTTACTAGATTTGAGTTGAAGCATATTGTTCCCAAGCCAGGCCCACGTAGCCTTCAGACACCAAGACTTCCAAAATATCAGTGAGATAGCCTGGGGTGGAGATTCATAACTGAGTATCATCTGGATATTGATGAGACTGACCTTGAACTGGTGGATGATTCCACCTGGTGGCTTCATGTAGATGTTAAACAAGAAAAGAGAGCATAATGTGCAGCATGCCACATAGCATGGCCTATTGGCTGGAAGTCTCATCTTCCTATCAACAGCAACTGGGCTGGCCCTGGAGGAAGAAAGACAACCAGCATAGTACAGTGCTGGTTAACCCCAACTGCCAGAGCCGATCCAGAAAGATGCCATGGAAAGCTGCTGAGAGATCATGGTGCTCTATTTATTAGAAGTGCAGCTATTCCACTTGAATGATTAGAAGCGGATGCTCCAGTTTGCTTCAGAGAGGCAATTTGATATCAGCTCAAAAAAACAAAGCATCCTCTGAAATATTTCCATATTGAGTAGTCTAGACGGGTTTCCAATGTGTTCTTGCTCATCAACACTAATGATCAGATACTTTTTGTGCATGCTCAATTGTTTTTTTTTAAGCATTCTACTGTACAACACTTGTAATTTGGGTAAGGAATAATTCCCTCCCCAAAAAATAATTAATAGATTTGGTAACTTGCCTGCAGAAAAGAATCACATGAGGGGAAATTCCAGCATGTTTTGTTATCTTGTTCCAACTTTCTGTATGTAATAATATAGCCCCGGGCTCCTCGGGGTGCCGTCAGTCAGACAGTGTTGACTGGCGACCCCCAGGGAGGGCCTTCTCTGTGGGAGCACCCGCCCTCTGGAATGAGCTGCCCCTGGAGGTCCAGAGGATCCCAGACCTGCGCATCTTCCGCCAGGCCCTTAAGACCTTTTTATTTCAGCAAGCCGGGCTGGCCTGATTTTTAACTGTTTTTAATTGGTTT
>JANHZT010004156.1:0-11595 GCA_032468215.1 Stegonotus admiraltiensis | reverse complement strand
TATGAAGGCTATTGCTTAACGCATTGTAAGCTGCCCTGAGTCTCCAGAGAAGGGCGGCATATAAATCGAACCAATAAACAATAAATAAATAAAAATATTTCAGCTACTTTCAATAAAATAAATCTTTCTAGTGTTTCCTGCAAACAATATTCCAGACATATATAAATAGCAGCATTTGATGATGCACAGCTTCATAAAATAAGGGAACAAATAGCCATAAAAGCGGACAGCTATTTCAAGTGGAGTAGCTTAAACTGCAGGACCTGGTGTGAACTTGCCTTTGGTTTTGGTAAGTTCCAATTATTAGTGAGCTGTTATAATTGTGTTTAAATAGCATTAACATTTTGATGTAGCTATACACAATACAAACCAGTCAGTGTCCTGGATCTCAAAGAATCATGAGGAAAATAGGATACACAATATTTGGCACATTATTTGTAAAAAAATAAAGGCAGGATGCAAATAAAAACAAACAAACAAATAAATAAATAAAATCTAGCTATAGAAGATCTCATCTAATCTTACAAGAAAAGTTCCATGTACTAAGGCTTTATTTTAATTTTAAATGCTATTACAATATTTATGAAACCTACGCATGCTTAAAAGTTGTGGTGTAAGTTTTAATAAATATTTCTATTCATTAATATTTATTTTATATTCTATTTTATTCTTTTATTATTTTTAATATATTAGGGTTAGTTAATGTTATTGCTTATTTGGTTATGGAAGTGGTTGTTTGATTTGCTATGCAGCCTTCTGAATTTCCTAGACAAAAAACAATTCAGAAATATTAAGGAATCATAAGCATAATAAATAACCCCTGCAGTCTTTTAAGCACATACTAAAGATAATTCCAGATAGAGCTGGGATGTCAAACTCAATTTCATTAGGGCCATATCAGGGTTGTGTTTGACCTCAGGGGGCCAGGATGGGCTTGGTCAGGGTAGGCATGGCCAGCTCAATGTCACTCGTTAGCCGTAACAGCCTCCTGCAGCCCACTGCCAGCAGAAATGGAGCCCAGGGGCCACATGCAGCTCACCTGGTCTCTGTTTTTGGCCGTAATAGCCTCCTGCATCCCTCTGCCAGCAAAAACACAGCTGGAAGAGGCCGCATGCGGTTCTCCTGAGCTCCATTTTTACTGGCAGAGGCACCGTGAGCTGGTCCTTTGCTGTTTCCAGGGCGGCCCTGCGTGCCAGATCTAAGCATCCTGTGGGCTGGATCCAGCCCACGGGCCTTGAGTTTGACACCCCTGAAATAGAAACTTCCATAATCTAATGTTTCAAGTTTAAGTGAAAGATCGGTCATTACATTTGTTTAGTTCACATGTTATCTTAATTTAGTTCATATTATATAATCAACATATATTGAAGAAACAATTTATTAGAATTGGAAAGAAAACTTACTTTTATTGGCAGATAGGCTGCTATGGTAATACTGGCACTGAGGTGAATATGGTCATGGGTATAACTAACAACAAGTGACGAATACCCTTGAGTTTCAGCTTTAACTCTGATCCCACTGCAGTATTCAGGAGTTGGCTTAAGTCTCCCTGTTTAAAAAACAACAACAGAGCCTAAAAATTAATATTTACACTACACTTTTAAATGTTCAGTTTTAAAACTTGCCCATGCTAATAACATACTATTACAAATCAATGTATTAACAAAACAAATAAACAAAAGGCAAACTAGCCAGTTACAGAGAATAAAGTAGAACCTCTGTCAAAAAGGATACTGAGTTCAGTTTGTCTGGTTAACATGATGTAATCATGCTTACAAATTGATGAAATAAGAAGTAAACGAGAACATTCCAAGGACAGATTAACAACAGGGTGCATATGAACACTCCTTATTGTCTGAAACATTTGCAGAAATGATGTCATTGCTTTTCTTGGAAGCTTCTAAATAGGACTTTCGAAAGCTGTCTTGAACAGAAAGACAGCCCTTATATTGTGCTGCCCTCTGTGCCAAAAAAATCTGCTCTGGATGGC
Organism: Stegonotus admiraltiensis; assembly: GCA_032468215.1. Classification (NCBI taxonomy): domain Eukaryota; kingdom Metazoa; phylum Chordata; class Lepidosauria; order Squamata; family Colubridae; genus Stegonotus; species Stegonotus admiraltiensis. The sequence goes on along the minus strand of JANHZT010004156.1, from coordinate 9,605 downwards.
AGGACCATTCCTGGAGCAGCTTTTGGGAAGATAGAGAGGCCTGCAGGACACATAATAACAAGATAAAGTTTCATTCTTCAAGTGCACAGGCACTCTTAGAACTCTGCCTCTAACCAAAGATTATTTTACTTGTCTCTAAAAAATTTCCTAATGATAAAATAAATATGCAGAGTCCTTATTTCAGATCCCCCCCCCCGCTATATTGGGATAGGGAAAACAAAAAGTTATTTTTAGCCTGATATGACTTTGTTTTATTTGAAAAAGTAACATTTGCCTAAAAGTTTTCAAAAATATTAAACTGTATTAAATATTAGGTGACAAAGAGTCAGCAACAAGACATGTAGGAAAATGTTCAACCCAAGTCCTAAGTGGATAAGTAATAAGTTATTTAAACCTATGAGAGATATTTTATGAATTACTGTAACACAGAATCATTTTTGTTTTGCACCTTAGACAAATTGTATACACCCCAATGAGGCATGCTTAATTATGAGATAAATTATAAACTATAACGTTAAACATCTAAAAGCATTTACTATCAATAAAAGAAATTATTACTATATCAGGAAGGGAATTTGTCCAATTATTTAAAAATTAAAATTTATTTTACCTTGAAATGGACTGAACACATCGTGGTTTTCAATGTTGACAACTAAATCAAATTGTGAGCAATCACTTAGAGTGACCACCTCATTGGTTTCCTTGTTCATTACACCAATAATCTTCAGAGGCAGGTCCAGGGTCTGGCCCACATGTGCTTCAACTGGACAAGGTGTGAACTTCATATCACTGGGTTCTATCACATATACCTAGGAGACAAAAATAAAATAAGACAGAAGATAAAGACTGAGATGCAAATCTTGAACTGGAATTCAGAAACAAACAAACAAAACTAAATCTAATTAAAATAAATTTCATTTTAATTGCTTAAACATTAATGGTACACTCTCATAGGTTGATTTACTGATTTGGAGGCAGCCTATTTCACGCTGTCAATCATACTAAATCACTTTGTGTCTAATATCTGTATTAGATAATACCTTTATGGTGCCCATCTTCATTATTTTGCCAGGCTTCAAACCAAACACTTCAGAAAGCCCTGGCTTGTAAAATAATTATACAGCAAGATTGGTTTATGAGTGACAACTTACAACAGATTGTAAAGTGCAATAAATAGCATATTTTCCATGGCATCTGTATGAAACTGTTACCTCAAATACAGGGGTAAACCAACACTTGGTTTGCATTTATTTCTTTATTATTGATAAAGAAAACGTCACAGATGGATGGTAACATTTCATAACAACTACAGGATCAAAGATTTTCATTTGGCATGTCTAATTTTCGAAGCCATCTGCTTACTGCTTCAGGTTAAATTGTAGACCATATGGTATGGTGTTAAAATTGTAATCCTTGTGGAATTTATACACTACTTGCATAATCTGATAATCAAGGTCAGCGGGCAGATGCTTTGTTCAAGCAGAAAATGCAAAGTGTGAGCAATTTAAAATCTTAAAATGATGATGTTAGTTTAATTTAATATTTGTTCCTTACAAATTCAAGTGGGGTAAAGTGCACTCCTATTGCTATGTGCTCTGAATCCTGAGTCTGAAAGTAGACTTTTAATTAAACACATCATTTCTCAACCTCCTGGAAAGAAGTCACATGAAAATTTTGGAAGCAACACTTATTTGAAATTTAGAAGGAGAGGATTGAATATATTTCAGTACTCATAAAGGACGTGTGTAGTTGACCGGAGGTTGTGCAGGAAGCATGGCATTATTGATCAGTTATTATATTCACCTGCAATTTCTGAATGTGAAGCAGAAGTTTATTAGATACATTATTTGAGAGAAGAGTAGATAATTTGATGGGTCATTCTTTGGCCAAATAAGATTTCAGGTAAGTCCTTTTATATGCTTGGGCTTGGATTTGAATTCTTGGCCATGATATTTCACATCCTATGCTATTTTTTTAAATTCTATCCTTGTTCTCAACAGTATGACATTTTGTATGAAGTCTGCTTCTGAAATACTTACATTTACCTGTAGTTTTAAAATATTCAGATTAGACTGATGTTCTTTACCCTACATAAATAGTTCATCTAGGAAATTAAACTGCCAAGGCAGATTCATCAGTTAGAAACTTCCCTACTTCTTGGCACTACAAGAAGTAGTGCCAGTATCAGAAGTAGAGAAGTATCATAAGCCTTCTCTGCAGTTCAGAAGGTACTTTCTTACAAAATTAGTGTTCTTTACCTTCATTTCCCCATGGTGTAAAGGATTCTGAACATCTCTGGCATGAATGACACTGACACCAATTTCATTCCCAGTTGTCATTACTCCTTTAATTGTAATTGAAGCAACATTTTGCTGAGATGAGGTCCAAGTAAAATTTCCACTCCCACCATAAGCCTAGGTTCATAAAAGAAAAGCAAATTAAAACATTGGTGTCATGGTTCCAAGTAATAACTCCATAGAAAGCAGAATTACAAGGCAGGCATATTCCTCAAAGAACAATTTTATCAGAGATATCATTTATTTATTTATTATTTATTTATTAGTTCAATTTATATGCCGCCTTTCTCCGGAAACTCAGGGCAGCTTACAAATAAGCAAATCATATTGGTACAAACTGGTGAAAACCAACTCTGAAAGTTCCTGCAGTTTTCACTTGATTAAAAAGTGAGTTTCCCTTTTCCCCAAACAATCAGTCACATTGTCCAATCAAGGTGCTGGCTGGTTGCATGGTTACCGGACTCCTCCTCTCTCCAGCCACCTGTTGGACTCTCCTTGGTTCCCATAGGATACTATTTTGTTTTGGCTACAAAACCCCCATCTAATATGTTCCCCCTCCCTATTCTTCTTGTGGCAACCCTGAAGCCTCCAAAATGGCCCCAGCCAGGTTTGCTTCAGAATTGACTATTAGCTTGATTAATCATTTTTAAAATATACTTTTGTTAATTATTTAACTCAAATTAAAGAGAATACTTTGGAGTTAGAATGCGGAATTGCAGGCTAATTCTGCCCATTACCAAGAGTTCAGTCCTAATGGGCTCAAGGTTGACTTAATCTTTCATCCTTCAGAGGATGGTAATTGTTGGGACCAATATGTTGACTCTGTAAACCACTTAGTAAAGCACTATGAAGTGATATATAAGTCTAAGTGCTATTGCTACGCAAATGTTCACTTCTTTCTGAGCCTGTATCAAAACAACACAAATTACTGCAGTATAATGCTATTTTTCTTTTTATCAGAGGTTGTGTTTGTTGATACTTCTCTAAAACATCTAGTAGAATCAGCCTAGGTATCACATTGTTTCCAAATATGTTGGATAATCTGAAAGACTTCAGTAATTAACAGTATCTGTAGTCAACATATTGCTTCCCAGGCCAGCACGTAAAAGATCCAGGTGATAGGAATGTCACAATTTTTAGAAGCTGATTAGTTTCCTTACAGTGAAAAATGGAGGCAGCCAACTGAATTACTCACTGCAACTAATGTGTCTACTGCTGAAATTGTTTTCTAATGACAGAAATTATTTGGAAGTATAAGTGCCAAAGGGGAATGCAGAACAGAGAAAAAGAAGAAAATTGATTTTCTTCCTAACATACTATCTTTATTTTATACGTAAGGGAAGACTAAGCTACATATATGCATGGCTATTGAAATTAATCAGAAGTTAGTCATTGATAACAATAAAGAGTAACTACATGTATTAGGATTCCCAGAGAGACTTGAATAGTTCTACACAATAGTATCTGCAGTATTTCCAAAGGTCCTGTATCACAGTTTTCAAAGGCTATCAATAAAAGAAAATTTACTTCTTTTCAGATTTTCTGGGCTGAAAACGAAAATGCAATTTATTTGTTCCACGTTGTAGCCTATGAATACAGAAAGATGGATTTGCTTGCAAATTAAGCAGCAGGATAGCTCTTTCTGCTGCAGCTATCAGAGATCTTTACCATCTGTTTCAACTCTGTAGCTGCATAAAAATCTAGTCTGAAAAGCATCTAGAAGAATCAGCCTAGCTATCATGTTGCCAATATGAATATACAATCTGCATCGATAATAATAAGACAATAATAAAATATCTCCTTATCTTTTGCTAGCATGACTTCCCCTCCAACATCGTTTCTACCATTCCTTTCTAATGCTCCACCTATTTCTTGCATGTGGAGGGCCATATGTGTGGAAGGGCTGCACATGAAGACTAATTTGTCATGAAATTATTCTCAGCAACATTAAGTTACATAAAATAAAGCACAGTAAAAAGCCAAGTGTGGAGATTCTGTTTTAAATATAAACTTTATCCTTTCTCTTCCTAATTAATATAACATGTTACATCTAAAACAATAATGATGATCAAAATTTCATTATTTGTCAGAAAATTGCATTAATCAGATCTTTCTACAGGTAACTTCTTCATCATAATGACTGATCCTGTTTCTAGCATTAGTAGCTGAAACAGATCTTTAAAGTTATTTTAGAAAAAATTAAGTCTAGCACCTAGTCCAGTAGTCTGTTCCCATAAGGAAGGTTTCTCATAGATACTAAGATGCTTAAAGTGCACCTCTTAGTAGACATTATTTAAAAGACTTCCTTCTGAATTTGTCTAATTGCCAGTCCCATTACAATAAGTCACCAGGCTAATTATAAAGATTTACTGTGGAATTCTTGGTGGTCTTGGTTGTTTGCTTGCAGATACTTCATTAACTGACCAGATAACATTATCAGTGCTAATGAGTGTGGAATTTGCTCTGTTTATATGCAGCAACTTGCCCTACCAATGGGCACCTGTGGTTTTCTGTTTAGTAATTGCTTAAGATATTATTTTCTGCTTGATTGTTTGTCTCCTTAGTGGTTCCTTGATTAGGGTATTGTTTTCTCTTTGATTGTTTGTCTGATATTAATTCCTGCTTATCTGGATGTTGGCTATTGAAGATGTGTTTTTGTTACCTCCTTAGGTTTTTTTATCTCTTTTGAGTAGTATGCAAATATAGTTTATCTCTATGTGACTACTGATGGCAGATTTGTTTGAGTGTCAAGCTTCCAGAAATTTGTTAGTGTTTTTGGATTTAGTTTGGTCTAGGATGCTCAGTTTCCCAGTTGGATGGATGAGTTTATCATGGTTCCCAATGCGATTAGGTTTGTCCATGTGTTATGAGATGAAAGCATTTTCATCATTTCTTCTGACTGCTAGTTGGTGCTCATGGATGTGCTCTGCTAGTCTTCTGCCTTCCTTTCCTCCATAGTAACTCTTACAGGGCTTACACTCTATGTTGTAGATAACTCCTGTTTTTTCTTTTGGGGCTGCTCGGTCTTTAAACTTACTCAGGATGTTTTGCAGGGATTTAATTGGTTTGTGTACTATGGTGATACAATGGTGGTTGTAGCAGGTTGGCTGGTTAGTTGTTTCTGAGCTGTTTCTGATATATGGCTGTATTCTCTTTTTCATACCTGAGTTGGTTGTGTTGTAGTGGTTTGAACAGTTGGGCACTTTTTGATAAAGTTGTATTGATATCCATTGTTGTAATATATTGTATAGGCAGGGTTTTTTTCCTGTTATTCTAGATTGCTATAGTGTATTTGTGCTTATCTGATTTATATTACAACAATATGAGTACAGTAAACAATACCCTGCTGTGCTGCCTCATGATGGTGGAAGGTTGTTCATGGAAGGGATGATTGAAGAATGCTGGGAGTTAGTCCAAAGTATATATTTTCATCATATACTTCTCTCAGATGTGAAAATAGCTAAACCAAGCTGGTACCTATATTAGGAAGCTGTGATATAGGAAAATGCCAGAGGCAGTTGATCACTTTAGTGAGAGTGGCAGAGACATCAATTCATACTGTGACATTGATAAACCACTGCTGTCTTTTTTCCAAGAAAACTACATGGATAGAAAATATTAAATTATTGAAAATATTATGCTGAATGACAGCCCTCTCAGGTCAGATGGCACCCAACATGCTACTGAGCAGAAGCTGAGGATATTTTGGAATACTAATAGTGTTTATGGTGGGCTGGATTAAAACCTTTGGAATATCTAGTTGCTGATGTTGCCATACAGGAAAAGAAAATCTGAAGCTTCAATGAAAGAATCAAGGTGGGAACATGGAAGTATGAACATTGTAAAGCTCTACAGTGAAAAATGACATGGACTCTCTTATTTCCATTAAGGTCATCTTCTGTACTCGCTACATGAACCCAGAGTTCTCAAAGGACATATTATGTGGAAAATTTAACTCTCTGGAGATGGCTGTAATGTTGGGGAAGATGGAAGGAAAGAAAAGAGGATGACCAGGAACAAAGTGGTTGGCTCATTTACAATGAGTTCACTACTGCAAGACTTGGAGGGCTAGATTAAGGACAGATTATTATGGAGAATATTCATGTGATTACTAAAGGTTGAGCCTGACTTGATGGCACATTATCAATCAATCGAACAAACAAACAAACAAACAAACAAACAAGCAATTAAAGATCTAAAACAGCATAAGCTATCTGAAAAACATAAATAACATTCCATCCAAATCTCAGAAGATTTGCATAGTTTAGTTTTTCCTCCTAAGGAAATTGCCCTATTCATTCTTCCTATCCTTCCTGTATCCATTTCTACAGTATTATGTACATTTTAAGGTGGAATCAACCACCTTATTTTTATTTTTTCCTAAATATTACCAATATAAAAATTATCTTTTTTACAACAGCTACAACTAATAACAAGCCATGGTCAATTAGAAGAACTGGTTGATATGAAAATGGCTATATTCCTATTAATGAACTTTATATGTAACTCTGAAGAGCAAACATTCAACTGATCTTCACTGACACTTTCAAGAATTCAATGCAATGCAATCTTGTACAATTTACTTAGAAATAAATGAGGCATTAATTATTGGGTTTATTTCCAGCTATTAATTATCCAGAACTGCATAGTCTTATTCAAGATTATTTTTTACATCTTTAATTAGACTAACTAGAAAAGAATCACCAACTTTTGTATCAACCAGCTTGGCACTTTTTAAAAAGCATGTTTCACATAGATATCTGTTTTGAAGAAAAGTATTTCAGTCATAGCCAAAGGATAAATCTTTCTAAACAATTCAAAGACTTTACAACTTTAATTGAGCTAACTTTGAAAAAAAAATCCTCACATAACATAACTTTCTTGAAGAAAAGCACTTCTGTGAAAAAAACTTATTCTTGAAATGGAAGAAACATGAAAGTACAGAAAAAATGGCATGGTTGAAAGAATATATAAATAAAGCACAATATTATAACAATATCTGGGAGTGAAATGTAGATGTAGATTTAGAGAACCAATAAGTACTTAAGCAAGTACATTTTTATAATTGTCATTTGTTTTTGTTTGGGGGTTTTTTGGTCATTTTTATATTTGAAATTTCTATCAAAATTTCTCATTTGCAACTATACACAAGTTTAAAAAGATTTCTAAATTGTAAGGAAAAGTAAAATGAAGCTTTTAAGGATAAAGGTGGGAAACAACAAACAAGTAATAACAAAATTGTGTTTCCAATAGAAACAAGATTATGGCCATCAAAGTTAATAGCATATACTGGAACGGTAATGGATCCAATTGCTAAGCTTGCTTTATTCTACTTTTAGATGGCTTCAATACCTACCAGAATTCTGTACTGATAGGCTCCTGCTTTTGCTTGCCACGGAAAGGTCAAAATGCTTGGTTGAAGAACAATGGGAGCATAGATATCTACTTCTTGTTGATTTTGTGCAGGGACAGAAAATGTGTGAACACCTCCATCCTAATAAAATAAAAATACATTAAGTATTTTACTTTGGTATTTTACTTTTACTTTGGTGTTCTTTAAAACCTATTTTTATTGGATAAGATAATATCCAATTATCCAAGTATCCAATAATACTTATTGGATACTTGGATTTTTACTTGGATAATATCCAATAATCCAAGTATTCTCTGCATGCTCTTCAGTTCTACCTTGTTTTCCCCCAGATTGCTAAAGAAATCATTATAAATATAATTATATCCTTAAATAAAGTATTTGCTACATGTTGGTGAGAGGCAGAGGAAATGTCTAATGAATAAATGAGCATATCTAATTTGTCTCAGTATATAACATTTAATCTTGTTTGTCTGAAAGTTCTAATTTCAACAATTTCACTTCTTTATAATCCATTTTGAAATATGTAATATATTACAATTTGTAATTCTAACAAAATTCATGAGAATAGTTTTCATATGAAGTGTTTTGATTGGATTATATTTTAAATTTAAACAAGTAAAATGGCTAAATGTGGTAATAATGAGTAAAGTAGTCTACTTATTAACTAGATAAGGTTTACATAAAGCACTTTTTTCAAGCATCATACCTGATCTACAATAGATGTTAGTTTAGCACTAAGGACAGTATGTCCTTCTTTTATTGCTTTTACATGGTGATAAGAACCATTCAGAGAGGACTGCACAACTTCAAAATATTCTTTTGGGAAGTACATATCAATTCTGATGTTCTGAAATTTAAAAAGGAATAATTATCAAATACATTTTGAATAAAAACATTTCTTAATAGAAATACCATTAATATATTCTGATAGTAGAAGAAAAATATGTGCTCAGGTCTTTTTTTTTAAAAAAAAAGCAGTCAGTTGGAATCAATCTTTCTAGTTTGTCACTTTTTTCAAAATAAGTTGCATTACGTATGTTGCACTTCTATAAGGAAATCAAAATGAAAGGAGTAGTAGTGCAAGTTCTGTTATTATCAAATCCATCCTGACTTGTAATGATTACCGTGTTGCTTTTTAATGTGCTTGCAGTTAATCTTTTTTATGATTTGCTCTATGATTTCCCAAATATTGACATTAGTTCACTATCGAATCCCCCTTTGAGAGATCAGACAATATTTTCCCTCCTTCAATCATCCATGATCTAAGATTTCTCAAGACAATGAGAAGCTTGAAAAGTATAGTAAGGAAAGTGAAAATATGGCAAAAGTACAACCATTCTGACATCTGAAATAAAAAACCTAATTAACTGCTATGATGTTCAGCATAAGGTCATGTTGCCTAAACCATACCTTATAAGAATTACATATAAACTGCTATTAGACACATTAAGAAATTGAGATTTTTACCAGACCAATCTCCTTGCAAAAAGTGTGTGCCCTATAGTTTTATTGAAAGACTTTCCATTAGTACTTTACTTTCAATATACATATGCATAAATCTGTTGTCAATTCAAAACAAAGGAACTATAAAATGGCCATTGCCATTTAGAAAATTAATAAGCAAGACTAAACGTCAGTGTGTTCTATCTGTTTAAAAGGTGTGGACTTCTGCTTTTCATAGATGATCTATGATCTTAATTTTCCTAGAAAATTTTACTGTTTCCATAAAAGAATGTCAAATTGCTGTTAAAAATGCAGCAGGAAAGACCACTTTTTTAAAAAGTAGCAAAAAATTACTTATGAGCAAAGAGGATGGTGATTGAAAGTAATAACATATTTTTCGCAGTATAAGACGCACCTTTTTTCCCCTAAAAGGGGGTGAAAATTTAGGTGCGTCTTTTACACTGAATGTAGTCCCGCCCACCCACTGGACC
>JANHZT010004155.1:101016-127888 GCA_032468215.1 Stegonotus admiraltiensis | reverse complement strand
CCCCCAATAGCCAGCGATGGCACCAGCTGGCTATATCGGGATGCCGGAAGCCACAGCCACTCGGTCTTGGAAGGGTTTAGTCGGAGCCTGTTCCTAGTTAAATTGTGCTTTATGGGAATGTAAAATTTAGTTATAATAATTATCAGGTTGAAAAAGAAATTCAATTTATAGGGGTTTTTTTTCCATTCTGGAATAAATCATTTCCCAAAATTGTTGAACTTTACATTTCCATCAGTTTTTAGAGAAGGAACTGTTCAATCAATACTAGAGCAATTTATTTAACCAACTATTCACAGTTTCTGAGCAATATTTCAACAAACATTTGTAAAAATGCCAGCCAATGCTCCAATTTCCTTATTTGGGAAAAAGACTCAAAACATTTAAATGTTTTAAACAATATAATCTTAATTCTGCTCCTTATAAGCACTCAGCAAAATGTTGCAATGCATATGATTATGGCCATATGTAATGTCCTGAACTGAGATTAAGACTCCTAAACACATTGCAAGCAGGTGGGTGTTATTTACTCCCTGTTTTTATATGTTGAATTTATTGAGTAGTATTACTGTTTTTATAACAATTATTTTGCTTTTGCACAGTCTTTATTTGCATGTATAGTTTATGAGCCAGAGCCTATCATCTATTGTCATATGTGGGCTTTGGTTGGGTTGGTATGAGTCTTCTTATTTTTGTCTTTAAAGTTTCTTTATAAACAGTTTTATTAATTGTCCCAAAGGGATAATTTAATAAAACAATTCATTTTATTATGTAAAGGAAACAATTTTGTCATTGGCTTTTGATTTCCAGTTATACCTCATTTATTAATATCAAAATTAGCTTCTGAAATGAAAAAGTTTCATTCCTCCTTATTCAAAATTTGCAAGTACTAATACTAATTTACATTCAAGAAGTTAGTTGTTTTAGCATTATTATCTAATACTGTAGACTTGTTGCTTAGTACTATTATTCGCCTTTATGAATTGGTTCTTAGCTCCTAGTCTCAGCTGCTCAATTCCTTTAAGGTCTGAGCATGAGTAGGATACAAAAGAAAACATTATAGTTTACCAGATTGCACAAAAGATACAGAAACTAATAAAATCTGGAGAAAATTCAAGTGGGATGGTTTAGGAGGTGGAAGAGAGCAGGTGGAAGAGAGGCTCAGTGCTGTTTAGCCATAAGAATACTACAAAACAATAATAAAATATAAATAATCAAATTGGTTTTCAGTAATCTCATTCTAGAATCCTCTGTGGTTTTTACAGTTGTTGAATTCAGAAATTCAAGTTCCATGTACCTTTTGCCTGAGGTTTTGTCATCTAACATTGTCCTATATAAATGTTTAATCAGTTTTAATTTTTTTAAAGAAAGTTGGTTGCTTAGCTTTTCTTAATTGCTTATTTGTTTCTCAGCAGAATATTTATTTACTTAAATGATAAGAGGTTTGTATTTCCATTGAACTACTTATTCACTCGGGAAATTTAAATGAAATTGTAAAATTACAATCAAAAATACAAACAATAAATGGTTTAACTAGCTGTAGGCATCTTTAGGTAAAATGAGTAGGGAAGATTCTGTTAATTAGAAGCAATTTGTTATAAACCTAAGTCTTCTTTTTTATTTTCTAGATTAAACTCTGTTCCCAGCTGGATGCTTATAGGTGCAGGAAATATAATTGTGAGATGATTAATTGCAAAAAGACAGATAATTAGAGTTCATATAGCATGTCAGATACAGCCCAACCAAAAGCTTGCCAGCCTGTTCAAAGAGTAGGTTGAAATGGAAGTTGCAAAGTGACTGACTAGAGGATATTATGGAGGTAAATATTCATAGGTTGACTGCTGTTAACAGGGTGGGTATTGCTGAATATAATATGTCAATTTTCTTCCTTTTACTTTAGACCTTAGTTTTATTTGTTCTTTGTATGAATGATTGAAAGTTGTAAGTAAGTAGTAAACCAACCTTCTTAAAAGAGAGAATGTTTTATATGTATATAAACTTCAGACACAGTGGCTCAGTGGCTAAGACACTGAGCTTGTCGATTGAAAGGTCAGCAGTTCAGCAGTTCAAATCCCTAGTGCCACATAACAGGGTGAGCTCCCATTACTTGTCCTAGCTTCTGCCAACCCAGCAGTTCTAAAGCACGTAAAAAATGCAAGTAGAAAAATGGGGACCACCTTTGGTGGGAAAGTAACAGCGTTCTGTGCATCTCTGGCATTTAGTCATGCCGGCCACATGACCACGGAGACATCTTTGGACAGCGCTGGCTCTTCGGCTTTGAAACAGAAATGAACACCACCCCCTAGAGTCGGGAACGACTAGCACATATGTGTGAGGGGCACCTTTGCCTATATATTAATATTAGTAATACATCAATTTTAACCATCTTTGGACTTGAATTTCCTAATACAATCTGCTTGAATTCCAAATAAAATATTTTTTTCTTATTTTGTATTTAATGCATTTCGGGTATTTTTTTTACCATGTGTGTACTACATTTTTACTGCTTTCCCTTGGATGGTTTGCAGCTCAGCAAATAGCTTTGCTATTTTAAATCTCTTTCCAAAATATTTAATCATCAGATGGTAATGTTTAAATTACTTCTTGCTTTATGTAAATTAGTAGCTTCTGTTTAAATTGTTTCTTAGCCGTCAAACTCTTTGGTGTGCTTATGGATGGAGTATTTTGAGATGATACTTTATATTTTGGGATGTTATGAAATCTTCACCTTGGCCCTTGCCCACGTGAGAAGTGTTCTGCCTTCATAAAGAGTTGCTAACCCCTAGAAACACTGGTTTACTAATGACCCAAATACAGCTTGTTTTGTTGTGTATGAGTTGCATTAAAATAACACACAATATTGTCATTAATGATATGCTCATTTTGATAATGGAGCTGCAGTCTCTTAGCATGCAGTCCTTGGGGAGATGCTGCATTTTTTTAAACTAAGTATTGTTCTGGCTCCTTTCCTTGATTGGCCCAGAAATAGCAATCAGCTGGGGAGCAGGATGACATGCCTCTTAGCAATCCCTTTTATCTTTGAGATGAGTATCAACATTGTATGCTTCCTAATGGAAGTGTAATTTAATGAAATCTATTGGGTAAACATACTTCAGATGTTCAAAGGAGGTGACAAAATTTTTGCTGGCAGCCAGGACCTGGCTGGTTTCCAGCTTGCCTTTAGCTACTATGCATATAGCATAGAGAGAGGCATTTAAAATAGAAATACAAAGTATTATTTCTATTGTTGTCCTCTCCACTTATATTTATTTCTCTTAATTTTATTCTTTTATGGTATTTTCTAGGCTAGCATCTTTTGACATGTAGCTATTCTGGTGAAATGATAGATGTATATGGTAAGGTTTTAATTTTTTTTTTATTGTGATCAAAACCAAATACACAAAACACTGGTTCATAATCTGGAATATTGCACTGAACTCAAGGGGAAATTGTTGGCTCAAAAAGTGCTATATAGATCACAGAAAAGAGGGGAAGAAAAACGACATTGCCTTGAGTCACTTGTCCTGTTAAAGAGAATAGCTTTCTCTGTAGACTTATGAAATTAATATCTTGATCTAAAGGTTAGGAAAGAACACTTTTCTTATCAATAATAATTGTTGTTGCAGAATGTAGCTTATCACAATGGTAAGTGCTTTAAAGTTTATGTCTTCATCAAGTCAGATGCTTGGTAAAAGAAAGCCAAAATGAATAGTTTCAGTTTGTCTTTTCATCCCATATAAGTAATATGAATAAAAACCCTCACAGATCATAGCTATACAATTGTCAGTGTCATATTGGATAGGCTAAGGGTACTTTTACTTAGATGCTGAAAAATTGCTAACTGTATACTGTTCTTTGACACAGGAGACTGGAGTTCAGATCCTGGCTGGTACCTACCTTTATGTATGGGGTTCTCAGGCAAAGGCCCACTAATGTTTATATCAGTATACCTCAAATATAAGAATGACACAAACTAAGAGAATCGTGCTGGCTCTCACATAGATTAACAAGGTCTGTGTTTGATGTTTGGAAACCAGAACAATCTGACAATTAGCTACTGGAATAAATGATACTTGGACAAGATAAGAGAGCCTAGAATTGATGGAGTAATAACAGTAGGCCTAATGAGAGGGAATACAGGTAGTCCTCGACTTACAGCCATTCCTTTAGAAGTTGTAACCAAAGTTACAATGGCACCGAAAAAAAATGAATTTTTATAATCCTTTTTCACATGACTGTTGCAGCACCCCCATGGTCACATGATCAAAATTTGGGTGCTTGGCAACTGGCATGTATTTATGACAGTTGCAGTGTCCCATGGTCATATCACCTTTTGTAATCTTCTGACAAGCAAAGTGAAGGGGGAAGCCAGATTCACTTAATAACTGTGTTACTAACTTAACTGCAGTTAAGTTTCTTAACAGTTGATTTACTTAACAGCTATGGCATGAAAATTGTGAAATGGGACAAAGTTCACTTAACTGTCTTGCATAGCAATGGAAATTTTGGGCTGAGTTGGGTTTTAAGTTGAAGACTATATGCACATGAAATGAGGAGACTGTGGTTAGATATCCACAGAACTAAAATCACTTAGTTACCCAACGCTTTAACATAGAGAAGAGGAAGCTGCTGTCAAATCTTGTGGGAGATCAATCTCGCATTACATCCCACAAGCAAGAATACTTGAAGAATAACTGGATGTGTAGCCAATACCTGAAGCTGGAGCACCACTGTCATTCCCTCCATTACACAAAAAAGCAGATGATACGATGCATAAGATCGTTTATAAACTAGCTACAATTAATCCTTGAGAACAGCTATCAAGCCTCATTGGGAAAGATAATATGCTAGAAGATCCAGTAGAGTCCTAATGACAATCCCTATTATCACCTTATCACAAACCAGTGAACTAGTATATGCTAAAAAAGGTAAAGGTTTCCCCTGTCTACTTGTTTCTGACTCTCTGCTCATCTCTGTTTCTTATCTGAGGGAGGCAGTGTTGTCTGAAGACATTTCCATGGTCATGTGACCAGCATGACTATGCTCCAAGGCACATGGGACACTGTTACCCTCCCACTGAAGTGGTACCTATTTATCCACTTGCATTTGTATGCTTTTGAACTGCTAGGTGGGCAGGAGTTGGGGCAAGTAACAGGAGATAAACCTGTCACAGGATGCTGAGCTGACAAGCTCAGCATCTTTAACCATTGAACCATCATGCCCCCTACATATATGCCACAGCTGCTGTAATCCTGGAGATGCTTGGCTTCACAATCAAGAAAAACAGCATAACAATACATCTTGAAGACTAAAGATCTGTTGAAGACTAAAAAAGGCAATGTGAGAAATTAAGTCAGCTGGTACTGAAGAGTATGGAGATGACTGAGCTAAAAATATAAGAGCCTGAAGCATTAACAACTGCTAAACAAAGGCTAGCAGCAGGCTTCCGTCCAGACTTACCAACTGTAAGGGAAGGATTGGCAGAACCTGGGGTAGAGTTAAAAGAGGGATCAACTTAGACTCTCTACATAGCTTACAAGTGAACTTAGTTCAACCATCTTAAATTATGTTGATCCTTAATCTATCTACTGGCAGGTCTGTTAGTTGATAATATTCCTGTGCTTAGGCATGAGTAGCAATAAATCAGTTTAATTGAATCTTTACATGTGGACTGCATATTTTGTGCCTGACACCAAAACAAGGAATGACAGTGCTCATCAGGAAAGACTCGCACAAGAGAAACGCACTGTTCAACTACTGGCCATTAACCTGCCCCCCCTCCCCCCAGCATGGAAAGTCCTTTCAGGCATCATAGCCACCAAAGTAGAGAATCATATGGTTCATTACATAAGCACAGGTCAGAAGGGCCTTGGGAAGAATACCAGAGGATCAAAACTATGAGCACTAGTTGCTCATAGATAGAGCAATAACCCAAGACTCAAGGTCTAGACAGACCGATCCAAACAAAGTCTGGATTGATTACAGGAAAGCCTGCAACTTAATATCATGGATATAGATCTATGAATGCCTAGTGCAATACAAAGTCTACAGGACACTAAGAACTGACTGTGGAAGATAACACTGGAAGTCAACTCAAGAACTCTCACACAAGTGGCCATTAAGTTGTCCCCATTGTTATTTGGCCTTGAAACCCTCAGTGGAAGGAGTGGTCAAACATGTCATCAGTCATGAGTCCCTGTGCGCCCATAAGAGATCTAAGTCCAGGACATCTTGTAAGCTTTTCTTATCTCCTGCTAATTTTCCTTGACTGTTAGTATCTCAAATTCTTGTAGAGCACTTAAGCTTGCAATAAATCTTTATGGTCATTTTCTCTGCATGATTCTCCTGATTTTCCCTGCACATGACAAATGCCATCTCTCTATTTATAAATTTGGTCTTACTTTCCAAAACTTCCCCTCTGTCAGTACAGGTACTGTAGTTCTCGACTTATGACCATAATTGGAATCAGAATTTCTGTTGCCAAGCAAGGTGGTTATTAAGTGAGTCACATTTGATTTTTCCACCTTTTTGCCATCGTTGATAAATGAATCACTGCAGTTGTTTAGTGAATCATGCAGTGGTTAAATGAATCTGTCTTTCCCATTGATTTTGCTTGTTGAAAGCCAGCTGGAAAAATTACAAATTGTGATCACATGACGCAGGATGCACCAAGGATAGGCACACAAATGACAAACAGAATGAACTAGCAATCTAGTCTATCAAGACTGCATTGTGTGTCTAGTTTATGTAGATTTCCTTGACAATGTATGCCATATGCTAAATAAATGCATGACATCATTTTTTATTCTTCCTGTTTACAATCAGTTTCAATTTGTAAAATCTATTGCAGGTGCTCCACCAATCATGGAGAAAATGTATGAGATGTGCAAGATGGAGAATATATTGAACTTAGTGAAATTGATTTCTCATTGAAAAATATTCTTTGATACAACTCAGTATGTTTTACTTGGAAGTGGCTTTCTTAGACCTGCATGAGTAGCTTACCACAGGGAAGAATGACTTCTGCATATTTGTATTTTAAGTTCACCTTGAAAATCATGTAGTAATTCTTTAATTAATTTTAGTAGTTGAAAGTCACATGAATGTAAGCCAGTTCAGAGGGACTTTGCACTATTTGCAACTCTCTGGTTGTTCACCCCCCCCCCCGAGTCCTTCGGGAGAAGGGCGGTATAAAAATCAAATAAATAAATAAATAAATATTTATTTATAGTACTGGCAAGTGGATCCCATATTTGCTTCAAGTTTTGAAATGTATTAAATAGATGATAGGGATGCAGTGTCCAATGCAATTCCTAAAAATCAGATGTTTTAATATACAGGATAATTAGAAATAAATAAAAGCAATGTAATCATTCAGGGTGATTTTATTTTGTAAAAATCCCTATTATTACAGTTTTCTTATTTTTGTGTGCACTTTTCATAAGGAACTTTGAATACACACACACACACACACACACACACACATACATATATAGTTATTAAATTTATTTTTGCATATATTTATATGCTTCAAAGCCTTTCAAATGCAGGACAGTTGCAATTAATTATCTATCTGCTAGGTGTCAGCAAAGGTTCTTGTTAATGTAAGTGAAATTAACTGATGCATTCATAAAGTAGATTTGGTTGCAGTTTCTAGTTACATTTTGGTTTGGAGAAAATAATTTTCTGGGATTTATTTTTAAATTAATTCAGTAGGTAAACTTTTAAATACTTTTAATGCCATCATCCTTGGAGTCAACTACTACTATAAACTTCAGTATGTACAAATATACTATTCTCCAACGGCGGGAACGGCAGTCAGGCATGGGAGGCGACCCCGTCTGTTCCAATAGGACCGAGTCTGCCAATCAAAGAAGTCCCACCTCTTCCTGTTACTAGCCAGTTTTTCGACTCGGTCTGAAACAGGACGGTTGTGTCTACTTGTTCTCCGCATTGCCTGAATTGCCGTTAGATTTCCTGCCTCCTTTCTTGTTGCTGACTCGTTCCAGCGATGAGGGCTTGTAATCCTTCGCTGGGAGCCGCGTGGCAGCGTTTGGACTGCCGGCCGGCAGATCCAAGGGCAGCGCGCACATGCTTGCACCACCGCGCTAGCCAGCAGACCCGGGCCATTTCCATCAGGGCCACGGCCATTCCTGACTCGCCCAAGGTGCCAGGATATTTAGCGCCTTTTCTATCTGCGCCGCGTTTGTAGCTGGACGGCTAGCGGCTGGAATCACCACCCACACAGAGCTTTCTTCTCCGCTCCAGCGAATCCAGGCTACAACGGACAATCTTTTACCAGCCAAAAACAGCGATCAGGTTTGATTAGTGCAACGGTGGGCGAGTGTTAACTTAAACGATTTATTGATATATCTATTGGGGGCATTGATTAAGGTTCCAAAATGGCGGACACCAGGAACACTAAATCTTCCCATGTGGTTAACACCAGGGAAAAAAGAGGCCATTCGTCTGATCCTGGAGAAGGATCTTCGGGGGATCACCATCGCCTTAAATCTGCTAAGACTTCTGATAGGGCCTCTCATTCTAAATCATCCAAAACCTCCTCTAAGGAGGAGAACAGGAGGCACAAGGCCATGGAACGAGCCTTTCAGAAGGCTGCAAAAGAGGCTTCTAAGGAACCTGCCTTAACAGCAGAGACCATTTCTTCTCCTCCCTTGCCTCAGACTAATGTGGAATGCTCTTCTCCATTATCTCAGTCTGCTCCTGCCTTATCTCCTGATCAGTCTGTCCAGGGTGACTGTATTAATGCTCCTGATGTTGCTTCAGTTTTTCCTTCAGTCACAGCAGAAAGATCCCCTTCTGTTTTGTCCCATTCTCCCAGGGATACAAGGGGTGAAACCAATTTGGCCCCTACTTTAGCTACCCAACAGGGGGCAGATCATCCTATGGTAATTCCACCCGCCCTAGCGGATTTAATTTCAGAACCTATCAGGCAAGGTATTGCCCAAGGACTTCAACAACGGGCCTCCTCAGAGGTCTCTAGTTATGTCAGCCACCACAATCAATCCTTACGGTCTCACCCAGTTAGCGAACCTGGGTCAGCTTGTGCCAGGCCTTCATCCCCTGATAAAGTCAGTCATGATTCTCGTTCAGAGGATGAGGTTATTATGGATCAGGACCTTTCTGAAGATGAGGGTCTGGAATCTGACCAGCCCTCCTTTGTAGGTCTGTTCAAGCCTAAAATGTTTAGATTGCTATTATTCAAGGCTCAAAACACCACAGGCATGGGGGTATCTTCATCCCAGAAAGAAGCTGGCCCATTAGTTCAGGATCCCACCTCTGCTCTATTTCAAGAACCTTCTACTCAGACTGAGGTGGTTCCAGCTCCTAAACTATTCTCAGATATTGTCCAAAGACAATGGTCTTTCCCTAGTTCTGGACCTGTTCCCAATGGCCTGGACAAGAGATTTTACAATATGGCTTCTGATTTTGCTAATCTTCTGCAAGTTCCTTCTGTAGATGCTCCAGTTGTTGCTTTAACTTCTTCTTCCCCTGTCACGGGTCCACCCGATGAGTCTTTGCGTCCTGAAGACAAGAAGGCAGAACGTACACTAATTAAGGGTCACCAAGCCTCAGCTTGGTCAATCTAAGCTTCTTCAGCTGCGTCGTTTTTCAATCAAGCATCAATCCTTTGGCTACGTCAACTACAGGAGAGGCTTCCTTCCTCGGATGTAAGATCTCACCAAGACATCAATAAAATTCTTGCTGCAGTCGAATTTTCTGCAGACGCCACTCTGAACGCAGCCAGATTTTCTGCCAAGGCTATCGGTACTTCTATTACTTCGCACCGTCTTTTATGGCTTAGACATTGGCAGGCTGATGCCAGAAACAAATGGCGTTTGGCCTCTTTGCCTTTCTCTGGTAATAATTCTCTTCGGCTCTTCATTGGAACCTCTTCTCATCGAAACGAAAGATCACCGTAAGATTCTTCCTTCTCTTTTTCGTCACTCAGATACCCGGCAACAGAGCTCCTTTCGATCCCATCCATTTCGTTCCGACTCTTCCTTCTATCAACATAGATCCCAACGATCCTTTCAGCCGAGAAGTGGACAACAGCAGGATTCCCAGGTTAGACAGGGGTCCCGGTTCTCCTCTCGCAGGCCATTCAGAGGGGGAAGAGGCCGCCCCTTCCGTAGATCCCATTAGTTCACCTCCTGATTCCTTAATTGGGGGTCGTTTGGCATTTTTTGCCAACCAGTGGGACGCATCTATTTCTGATTCCTGGGTCCGTCAGACCATTCGTTTTGGTTTATCCCTTGAGTTCCTCTCCCATCCTCCCCAACTTTTCCTTCGTTGTCCAATTTCTCATAATAGAACCAAGCGTGCTCAGGTTGATTTGGCTATTCAACATTTATTAAGCATCAGAGCCATACAAAGGGTGCCCAGGTCTGAGCATCGACAATGGTTTTATTCCTGTTTATTTTTGGTCCCTAAGGCCTCGGGAGGTTGGAGGGCCATACTTGATCTTAAATCCCTGAACCGGCATATAGTATATCGCCGTTTCAAGATGCAGTCGCTCCATACTATTTTACTTTCTGTTTGCCAAGGGGATTTCCTGTCCTCTATTGATTTAACTGAAGCTTATCTTCATGTCCCCATTTGCCCCGAACATCGTAAATTCCTCCGCTTTTGTTACCAGGGCAACCACTATCAGTATAGGGCCTTACCCTTTGGCCTTTCTTCTGCTCCCCGGGTATTTACCAAAATTATGTCAGCCCTTATTGGTCATATCAGGTCTCTCCCAATGAGAATTCTCTTTTATTTGGATGATATTCTCATCCTTTCCCAATCGGAAACTCAGGGCCGCAGAAATTTAGTTGGGGCTCTCCACATCTTGCAAGAGCACGGTTTCTTAGTTAATCTGGCTAAGAGTCACTTACTGCCCTCCAATCGCATTCAACATCTGGGGGCCATCATTGATACAGTTAGTTTGAAGGTTTTCCTGTCACAAGAACGACAATCCAGCCTTTCTGGCCTAGCGAGGCAATTTCAGTCCCTTTGCTCAGGGTCCCTTCTGGGTCTCTCTCGCTTGCTGGGAAAAATGGTTCCTTCCTTTGGAATCATACCTTGGTCTCGTCTTCACAGCAGAAGACTCCAGTGGTTCCTTCTTCCATTCCAACGGGCCCACAGGAGCACCTCTCTTGCTCGGGTTACTCTTCCTTCAGTGGTCATCAAGTCTTTGCTGTGGTGGATGTCCAGCGCGTTGACGAAGGGCTGCTCATTCCAAGAACCTCACCAGATAATCATTACAACAGATGCCAGCCTATTCGGCTGAGGTGCTCACCTGGGCCCTCACATAGCCCAGGGCCGATGGTCCCTACAAGAAAGGAAGCTCAACATCAATGTATTGGAACTCAGAGCCATCTATCTGGCTCTTCGCAGCTTCGCTTGTCATATCCAGGATTGGCATGTCCTAATCCTAACGGACAATGTCTCGGCCAAAGCTCATGTCAACAGACAAGGCGGGACCCGCTCCAAAGTCCTCATGCAGGAGGCTCTTCATTTGGGTCTGTGGGCGGAAAATCATCTGGCCTCTCTTCGAGCTGCCCACATCTCTGGAACAGCAAATGTCCAGGCAGACGCCCTCAGTCGTTCTTCCACTGATCAGACGGAGTGGAGTATTCCACCTCTTCTTTTCCAGGAACTGTCGACTCGCTTCGGCACACCAGTAGTGGACCTATTTGCATCAGGGATCAACCATCAGCTGCCGAGGTTCTTTACCCGGTTTCCCACTCCGGGAGCAGAGGCTGTGGACGCCTTACTCAGCCCGTGGCCTCGTGGTCGGCTTCTTTATGCTTTCCCACCCATCCCTCTGATCTCCAAGGTCATCAGAAAGATGCTACAGGAAGAAGCGGAACTCCTCCTTCTGGCTCCTCATTGGCCTTGCCATCCATGGTTCGCGGATCTGCTCTCCCTGTCAGTGGCCCCCCATTGGAAGATACCAGACGACAGAATCTCGCTCTGACAAGGTCGTCTAGTTCATCCCGAACCACAGTGGTTCCGGCTAACTGCTTGGAGATTGAGCGGTTCTTCTTGAAGGAAGCTCTGGTTCCACCTGATGTCATATCCATTTTGCAGGCCTCCCGAAGGCCATCAACTAATCGCATTTACAATGCTACATGGCAATCCTTCTCTACTTGGTGCACAGGCCGAAAACTCATCCCTACCTCTGTTTCCATTCTCGATATCTTGGTCTTCCTAAAGGACAGTTTCAAGTCTGGCCTGTCTCCCAACACTCTCCGTCGTCAGGTGGCCGCTATATCCTCCATACTCACCTGTGGTTCCTCGGCCACCATCTCTCATCATCCTCTTATCCGGAACTTCCTGAGGGGAGTCTCGAACCTCCGTTCCCCTGTCGTCCATCGGTTCCCTTCCTGGGACCTTACCAAGGTTCTTACAGCCCTCACCAAGTCTCCATTTGAACCCCTGCGGGATGTCTCCTTAAAGTTTCTTTCCTTCAAGGTGGCCTTCCACGTTGCCATTACATCCGTCTGCAGGATCTCCGAGTTGGCGGCTCTCTCCACCCGCCAGGATCTCTGCATTATTCACAGTGATTGGGTAGTTCTCCGTTTAGACCCGAAATTCATTCCTAAAGTTAACTCTACATTCCATCGGGCACAAGAACTTGTGCTTCCCAACTTTTGTCCTAATCCTCGTCATCGGCTCGAAAGAGTTTGGCACACGTTGGATGTTCGGAGAGCAATTCGGATCTACCTTGCCAGGACTTCCAACTTCCGTCGCATGGAAGCCCTTTTTGTATCTTTCCAGCCTTCTTCTATGGGCTCCAAGGTTTCTTCAATTGTACTGGGCCGTTGGCTTAGAGCCGCTATCTCTTTGGCCTACGAATCACAGTCCTTACCAGTGCTTCGTAACATCACTGCCCACTCTACCAGGAGTGCGGCCGCATCAGGTGGGACTTCTTTGATTGGCAGACTCAGTCCTATTGGAACAGATGGGGTCGCCTCCCATGCCTGACTGCCATGCCCGCCTGTAAGAGAAAGGGCGTATCAGGTAAGACCAACACCCATTATCATTTTTGTTAGAATGATCAGCTGATCCAAAATGTATTGAATTTAGAGGTTGTAGATTGATATTTTTTTCCCATGAAAATATCTATAGAATTGTAGCTAGAATAAATGTGGAACACATGGTATCACACTCAGTCACCTCATTTAATTGGTAATTTATGTCAGACAAATTAGTAGATAGCACAAATATTATGACAATCACAAACTTTTGTCAAAGGCCACTTTAGCTGTTTGATGATATAATGGCAATTTCCAGTGTCAGAAAATCTACACTAAATCACCTACAGGGGGAAATACTAAATTGTTCTGCAGCTTTTCCACAAAAGTTGAACAAAGCTCATCAACTCACAGTTTTCACTGTATTTCCTGCAGATTGGCCATGTATTGGTGGATTCATTGTTTTGACTCTGATGTGACTTGTTCTGAAAAGCCTTAGGGAAGAAAAAAAATATGAATTATCTAAGAATCTTCTGGTCTTGTACACTATAATTCTTTATCTTATTCAGAGTCACTCTTCCTAAATTTTTTAAATTCCTTATACAATTATATGTAAAAAGAAAGTGGGAAGAGGAAAGAAGGCAGGAAAAAGGGGAAGATCTACAAAAACATGCGTATAATAGTCAAAATTGGCCTTCATATATAATGTCACGTTATAGAGCTAAAATTGTTACCATTTAAGTTAGTTTACTGTTAGAAATTAAACTTCTAAATTGGTATATAGCTCATTTTTTGTCTTTATTGAATAAAATAGAAAAAATAGCAGAGGAAAGAGAAAAAATACATAATGGCTGTATGAAAACAAATTGTTCTCCAACGTGCTACTTGGAGAATCCAAAGCGTCGGGTTATTCAATAGTCTAATAGCCAGAGACTGAGTGTGTGTTCCTTTAAATTTCTTCAGGCATGCCCACTTGCTCGTCTGAGCATCAGTTTTATTCACTCAGTTGAGCTAGTGAGACTGCCTTTGATTGCTCTGGTGTATTACTAGACCATTGAATTCCTACGTTTTGGACTATTTGTTACTTTACACGTTGTTTTCTTCCTTCGTTTGGAGCTATAACATCAGTGAATTGTAGGAGCTAATCTCTGATCTCTTCAGTGACCTGCCATCCTATTTGTCACCCCCCATTGGCCACGCCACGCCTTGTACGCGGACTTACTGAGCCTATCTGTCGCCCATCCCTGGAGGATTCCAGAGGACAGGATCTCTCTCAGCCAGGGGGTCATACTGCACCCAGAGCCGCAATGGCTCCAGTTGACCATCTGGCACTTGAGAAGATCCTTCTGAGAAAGGACAATGTCTTGGGGTGGGCGATCTCCATGATTCAGGCATCCAGGCATCCATCTACATGCCGAATCTATAACACCACCTGGAACTCCTTCTGTACCTGGTGTTCCAAAGCCCACGTAGATCCTACTTCTGCTTCTGTCTCTGACGTACTAGACTTCCTTCCAGATGGTTTAGACAAAGGTCTTGCCCCGAACACACTATGTTGACAAGTAGCGGCCTTGACCACAGTTCTATCTACCGTTAATAGTCTCCCCCTGTCACAGGACTCGAAGATCAGGGGTTTCCTGAAAGGAGCGGCCAATCTGTGTCCCCGGTGGTTCACCGCTACCCGACTTGGGACCTGCCCCTGGTTTTTCAGGCCCTTATGCAGCCCTCCTTCAAACCGTTGGATTCTATCAGCTTATGCTTTCTGACTCTAAAGTTTGCCTTTTTGGTGGTGATAACCTCTGCTCGCCGCGTGTCTGAGCTTGCTGCCCTGTCAGTCAGAGAGGACCTCTGTGTCTTTTATCTGAACGGAGTTGTGCTATGGATGGACCCTTCGTTCCTGCTGAAGGTTACTGCCTTTTACCATCGAGCGCAGGAATTGGTCCTCCTGGACTTCTGTCCGGACCCGAGGCATCCACAGGAGGCTCACTGGCATACTTTAGACGTCCGAAGGGCACTACGCAGATACATTAAATTGGAAGCTTTGTTTGTTTCCTTTCTACCTGCAATGATGGGACGGAAGGTGTCTTCTTCAACCATAGGAGATGGCTGGAAGCCTGCATTTCTAAGGCATACACACTTTGGAACAAACCTGTCCCTGCTCGGATTTTTCCACACTCTACGAGGAGCACATCTACTATGGCAGCTTGGGCCATGCAGGCCTCTGTCTCTGACATCTGTAAGGCGGCCACCTGGACTTCATTAACTCCATTCATCCATCACTATAAGGTGGACTCATTCGCCTCGGTGGAAGCATCGTTCGGCAATCTGTGTGTTCTGCTTCAGCCACCAGGGAGCAGCCTTCCTCCCTCCCTGCCTAGAACTTGCCTGGGTATATCCTGATGCTTTGGATTCTCTCAGCAGCGCACTGGAGAATGGACATTGCTTACCTGAACGTCCGTTCTAGGCACGCTGCTGGAGAATCCAACCCACCCTGTCCGGCTGCTGGACCTTTCGCTGGTTATCCGCACATCTCTATGAACTGTTTCTTCGTGAACAAAACTGACACTCAGACGAGCAAGTGGGTGTGCCTGAAGAAATTTCAAGGAACACACACTCAAGCCACACAATAGTCTGGCTATTAGACTATTGAATAACCCAACACTTTGGATTCTCCAGCAGCATGCCTAGAAGGGACGTTCAGGTAAACAATGTCCGTTCTCCAGCGCGCTGCTTGGAGAATCCAAAGCATCAGGGTCTTCCCAAGCAAGTTCTAGGTAGGTAGGGAGGAAGGCTGCAACGTCCGATTTCTTTGAATTGTGTTGGAGAAAAGTCTTGGTAGTACCGTATCTTGTGCTGCAAGAAGAAAAAATTATTCAGTTCTAATGAAGTAATTCTGGATAGTCTGAAAATTTTAATAATGAAGCTAAAGCTTAAATATATTAGTAACATATTGTGAGAGCTAAGATCTTTGGTGAAGTTGATGTTTGGAAAAATCAAAGGCAAGGAGGAGAAACTTACAATGGATAATACTGTAAGGCTCAATATTAGAGTACCACTAATGACAACCCCATATTAAAGCAGTTACTGACTAAGCAAAATGACATCAGAAAAAGTTGAATAACAAAATGAATATGGATAAAAGGATCTGATAAGATAAAGCATTTGATTGCGCAATTTTGCAGATGACGCTGAAGATACGCCAAATGGCAGTGCCGTATACTGATAGTGCTTGCCCGCGAAGAAAAATCTTAGATATTGCCTATGGCGTGGTAAAATAGGGACATGGAGATAAGCCTCTGTGAGATCAATAGAAGTGAGGAAGTCACCCTCTCTGACACTGTCCAAAATGGACTGAAGTGAATGCATTTTGAACCATTTGTAAATGATAAGGCGGTTCAGCCTCTTTAGGTCCAGAATTGCTCTGTAACCCACCCACCCCCAAGGGTTTTGGAACAGAATCCCATCCCCTGATGGTCCTCAGGAACCAGTTGGATTGCATGGATCTCCAACAGATGTTGAATAGCAGTTTCCATGAGTTCCCGTTTGACCCTGTTCCCTGAAACGGTGCAGGGAATGAAAAACCTTGGGGATGTGGAGAGGAACTCCAAGGAGAGGCCCAATCGGATTGTTGCCTGAAGCCATGCATCCGTAGTAATGCTCTCCCATTGCCTGGCAAACTTGGCCAGTCGTCTCCCAATGGGAGAGTCGGGGTTGGAATTACTTCTGGCATCTGAAAGAATGGTTTCCTCCCCCTTGAAAGGGCCGTTTAGGGAGAAACTGCTTATACCCGCCAGCCCTATCTTGCTGCTGATCCTGCCTCTGCATAAAGGGGCGCTGTGGTTGGTGTGGCCCAAACCCACTATCTGACCCCCTAAAGAACTGGTGGTGGAAGTAAGGCTTTGGGAAGGGGATGGGAGGACCTTATGTTTGTCCTGCCATTCCACCAGTATCGGATCCAAGGAATCTCTGAATAACTGCTCCCTCGAGAATGGGGCGAAGGCCAGTCTCCACTTATGTTTGGCATCCGCCTGCCACTGATGGAGCCACAGGAGTCTCCTGGAAGCCACTGTAGAGACGATGGTCTTAGACGCAAACTGTGCCACATTGAGCATGGTATCCATGGAGAATTCCATGGCAGCTGACAATTTGTTCAGGTCCTGATGAGACCGTACATCAGTTGCAGGAATTCTGTCCTGCAGTTGCCTCAGCCAAATTAATGATGCCCTATTAAAAAAGAAGGCTGCTGTGGAAACTTTCACAGCCCAAGCAGCAGTCTTGTGGGCCTTCCTTAAGGACTGCTTCACCCATCTGTCCTCAGACTGGAGGCTATCTTCTGGCGAATCTGACATTATGGAGGGCATAGCTTACACAGCCACTGGGACATCCACCACAGGCACCTGAAGTGCCCTGGACAAGTTTGGGCCCACATTGTAGAATCTTTTGTCCAGTGAGCTGGGATGTGCTCCCACCCCTGGAGAGGCCCACTGTCTTTGCACCACATCCAAAAATAATCTGGGCAAAGGTACCACCTCAGCCTCTGCCATTGGTTCTGAAAACAGTGAGCCCATAGGTTCTTCTGAATCTGAAGTTGGCTTCGAAGCTGGCAAATGGCCAGCTAGGTGTGGCCTAGCCTTGTACAGCAAGGATTTGAACAAGGCTGGCCAGAAAAGGCCATCGAAAGCTGGCTGGTCAGGTGTTAAGCCTTCATCTTCTGACAGCTCTAACTCCCTGGGTATTTCTTCCTCTGAGGGTGACTGATTGGAGGAAACGGAAGTATGGCTCCTATTATGGGCAAAAATTCCCCTGAAGCTTGGGTCACCAGAGGGAGATCTAGAGACAAGGAATGGTCAGATCTAACTGAAGTAGCTCTCTGACTTTCCTGGCTGGCTGGCTGTTATCCCCTTTTGTATAGCCTCTGATATTAAGGCTTCCATGACAGAAGGAAATTGAAATTCCTGGGCTTCCCCTGAGTGGATTCCCACTGCAGTCAGGTAAAGGTTGCTTCCTTAGATGAAACCCTTTGCCTTGAAGGCTGTTGCCAGGCAGAAGAGGCAGAGAAGAGGTCTGAATGGGACTCACTGTTGCTGGGCAGAATGGCTTCAGCTGCCAAATGCTGCTCTCCAGCACCATATGGAAATAGAGCCTGTGGAGGCCTGCTGTCAAACGCCTCAATTTGCCCCAATGGCTGTCCTGAATTTTAGTGGGAAACTGCCTGACTAAGGGCTGGAGGCACTCTCCTGCTGTCAGCCTCCTTCAGTGCCCTGGCCACTTTCTGATCAATGGCCTTCTGGTGCCTTGCTGCATTTCATTTTGCTGCCTTAGTAGGTCTGGTCATCACCCTGGAGCTCTGCAACAGCTTTGCTGTGGCTTTTTGGCTTGCGGGCCTCGATTCCTAGGCCCCAGAAGCTGCTCCGCCTTTCTTTGCCCTGTTTGGGCTCTTCCACGCCGAAGTGACTTTTCTGCTTAAAGCGGCAGCCACAGCTTCCATTTCAAAATTCCCGCCGACCAGGCTTGCCTTAAAAGGCTCTGCTGCAGTAGGAATGGCAACAGGCCATTTACGGGTAATTTACGAGTATGCCCAGTGACCAGACAGGGACTCGATCATTGGGGGCTCCCTGATTCCATGGTGATGGCTGTCTTGACAACAGCCTAAGTCTCAACTGTCAGCCAGCCGCCCGCAGTAATGGTGGAGCTTCTAAGCTCTCGCCAATCCACCAGTTGCAGGAGCACTTTTTTGGTCCGCAAAAGCCCCAGCTAATGCAAGCAAGCTCGACTGGCTGCCTTGCAGAATCACCTCCTGGTGATCTGAATTGCCACAGAGCGGGCTTGAGCTGAAAGCTCTTCACACTGGGATTAGTTGGTGGTACAGCTGTCAAAGATCTGAAAGAGCAGTCACGTTGGCAGTATAGCTGTCAAAAAGGTAGGAGAAGGATCCAGGAATAGGAGACCTAGTTAAAATCACGTCTGTCTTTAGCTAGGACTGAGTCAAAAGCTGGGGACCGTTGGTGTAGGCGTGTCCTCATAGCTTTGACAGACTCAGTCTTCTTGGCTAGCAGATGAGAACAAACCATTCCTGGGTGCTGTGTCCACTGCAATGGAGAATGACCTGGATAAGGACTCTTGCCTGGATATACAAAAGAAGTTTTAAAATTGTTAAATCTTAAAAGTTTAAGATTTTAAATCATCCTTTCACCTGCTGCTATAATAATGTGAAATTAGTAGAAAATTGCTCTTTTAATATTATGTAGGCTTTTATGTATTAAATTTTGTACATTGTATTAAAAATGGGGAGATGGATTTGCAGAATTTATATAATGGAAATATGAATATGATGAAATATTCTGAATACATAGTTCTGTGAATGTGATATTTCAAAATTTGAATTTGCATTTTATTTAGTTAAAAATTTTCTTGCGAAACATGTGGTAAGCATTTGTTATGTGTCTTTATATTTTGCTTTGCTTATATAGATGGAAATCCCATCCTTTATTTTTAAACAGCATACCTTCATGTGTTTACATTGGTAGGCTTCATCTGCATATCATCAAGATTGGTATTTTGTTTGGCATACTGTAGTATAATCTAAAAATAAAAATCTGCACTTATTTAAGTACACTCAATTGGTTCTTTGGCAAAAACAGTTTTCTTCAACAGCTCAATATGCAATGTATAAGTAACAAAATCAAGAGTGAAACATCTTGATACCTGTAGCTCTTATAGGAACAACCTTTTTTTCCCTTTTTCATGCTCATGTTACCTTGGCGTAGGGCTGCCAATTGACAACTCTAGGAAAAGACCAACATGATAATGAGTGGCACATGTTCTGTGTGGTATATCTTTTTGGTTTCTAACGTATTGCTAATTTTCAAGATTCCAATATTTTAATGTACTTTTAAATCTCAAATAGATCTCTCTTATGTCTCTCAGAGCTGAAATGGATCAGATTCATAATTGTGACACAGAATTTTGCTGAACTGCTGTATATTGTATAACAAATGCATTCAATATCATTGCTTGCCAGTTCAGGATTAAAATTGGTTGTGACAGATCTCATTATACCTCTGATTTCTAGGTCAGTGACTTTACAGCATGATGACTGAAGAGCATTGGACAGGAGATATTGATCTACTGACTAAGGGCAGAAGGCTAGAGTTTCCTCTTACAAGTTAGGGGCTGACACTGTATAGTCCATGGAAGAAATATGACTGACCTGGAAGATATACACAATACTGTGCATATGTATGTGTAATTTGTTAAGTTTGAAATAGCATTAGGCAATAAAGTTCTATATTATGCCTGGGCAATTCATCTCAAATTTGTATCTCTTGAACTGTTATAGAATTAGTTTGCATAATGCCAGATATTATATCTTAATGAATAATGAAGGTTACATTAATCTGTAAACAGTTGTTTGGGAATAAGCCTTCTTAAATTCAGTGGGTTTAATGCTTAGTAAATATGCTTGGATTTGATTGGTAAATAAATTGTTGGGTTTTTTTGTTCCAATCTGATGTAATTCTGAATTTTTAGAATGATAGTTGTAGGTAATACAGCTACTTACTTCAAGCAGATATAAGGAATTTTCCACAATCTCAAAGATATCTGATTTATCTAAAATTGTGTGTGCTAATTTATGTGTAGATGAAAAAAGTAGAAACAATTTCTATAATTTAAACTGAAGTACAGTAAATATTACTATACTTGGTAAAATTAGACCTAAGTGACCTGCCTATTTTCTTCTTGTATGATTTAGATATTAACTGTTGATAAACATCATCAAAACTGATGATTATTTTATATCTAGGCTTTGATTGGTCAGTTCACCAAATATAAAAATAACCTTTGTTTACTTAAGACACATGATCATTGTGGTTAAAAGAAGACAGACAAATTCTCCTCAGTGGAAGGAAACGGCAGTCAGGCACAGGAGTTGGCTTGTCTATGTAGCATAGGACTGAGTCTGCAGATTTAAATAGCTCTGCCCTCTGCTGGTGTTCCCCAGTGTTTCGGCTCGGTCTATGCTGGACAGACTTGTCTCCCAGCCTAGCACCTTTCCTGACTTTGGATTGAGCATTTTTAGCTTAGATTTGGAATATTTTTTTCTTTGGATTTCGCTTAAATTGTTCTTCTCGGCGTGAAGGGCTCATGCCTGATACCGCCGAAGGCCGTGGAGTGGCGTGGACCTGCTGGCCAGGAGAGTCCTCCTTTGGGCAATTTATTTGCCTTAGCAGTGGCCTCAAGATTCACCGGACTGTTGGAAGAGGCCCACCTTCACTTTGCTGCGTTTTAACGGTGTTCGCCTAGCAGCTGTATTAGCACACAACGAAAGTTCTTTTTGGCACCTTCTCTGACCGTGCTAATTGCCAAGTGGCTAGTGGTCTGTCCCAATGACTACTAACAGCTGTGAGGAGTGTGGGGAGACTAAATCTTCCTCTTACCTACTGCTGACTCTCTCTTGCGCCAGCAAGCCTGCTGAAGCGACCAGAATCCTTGGCTCCATTTGCGAATCCACAGCTAAGTTGAAGCAGCGCGCTTTCATACAGTTTAAATTGCGATTTTGCTGTTGGGGCATTGATTAAAATGGCGGACACCATGAGGCACCGCTCACTGGGAGCGATTGAGGGAGGCAGGCTCAGGCATACCAGTGATCCAGGCGAGAGTCCCTCAGGGCCGCCCCCTCCCCCAAAGAAGCCAGCCACTGCCACCCAAGCCGCCAAATCCTCCAAAGAGGAGCTAAGAAGGCATAGAGCCTTGGAGAAGGCTATCCTTAAGGCACAAAAGCATTTACCTCAGCTGGTGGCCATTTTGAGAGACCCAAATGCTTCACATGAGGCCTGCCAGACCATCGAGGCATCAACCCCATCTGGGCCTGATCAGGCCTATGGGCATAACCATTTCAGGAGGGATTTATCCCCTGACCATCCAGCCCAATGTGGCCCCTGTCCCCCACCAGGCAGTGAACCTCTCTTCCAAACTATGCCTAGCTACATTTCTCCTCATCCCTTAGGGGAAGACCTACAAGAGGACAGCAGGCCATATCAAGAGCATCATGGGGCCTCTTTACCAACCATGACACCCGAGGCGGTACCATTTCCTGTCACTTTGGAAGCAATGATTGCTAGGGCCATTCAACAGGGGCTAACTCAGGGGTTGCAGCAGAGTCTTTTTCCCTCACTTACTCATTATGCTTCTGTTCCAACTCAGCCACAACCAAACCAGGAGACGTTCTCGGATTTGGAACAGGAAGCTGCACCTGAACATTCAGATCATGGTTCCATCTCCGAAGAGGAGGAGACCAGGGATCTGGCTCTTTCTGATGATGAGGGCCTTGCACCAGACCAGCCCGCTTTTATTGGGCTATTTCACCCTCAAGTCTTTTGATCTTTGCTTTTTAAGGCTCTGGCTGTCACTGGCCTGTGTGGAGCTTCCCAGTCTGGGGACACTCCCACAACCTCTAATGACCCAGCTTCCTCCTTGTTTGCGGAACCAGAGGTGGAGCCTGAGATGGTGCCTGCACCTAAGTTATTCACCGATGTTGTCCAGAGGCAGTGGGCCCTGCCAGGGTCAGGTCCAACCCCTAATGGCTTGGATAAGCGCTTCTACCAACCAGTGCCTGCCCTAGCCAATCTTTTACAAGTGCCCACCGTAGACGCCCCCATAGCAGCTCTGACTTCTTCTTCCCGCGTCACTGGATCACCTGAAGAATATCTATGGCCCAAGGACAAATGTGCAGAGAAGACCCTTATCAAGGGCCATTTAGCAGCGGCCTGGGCCATCTGCACTTCTACTTCTGCATCTTTTTTCAATAGGGCATCTCTTCTTTGGCTTAAACAGCTGCAAGACAGACTCCCACCTTCAGACACATGAACCCACCAGGATCTCAACAAGATCGTTGCAGCCCTGGAGTATTCAGTGGACGCCACCCTGAATTCTGCACACTTTGCCGCAAAGTCCATTGGCTCAACCATCACCTCCTGTCATCTGTTGTGGC
The DNA here is from genome assembly GCA_032468215.1 of Stegonotus admiraltiensis. NCBI lineage: Eukaryota > Metazoa > Chordata > Lepidosauria > Squamata > Colubridae > Stegonotus > Stegonotus admiraltiensis. Next base: position 104,914 of record JANHZT010004155.1, on the reverse strand, counting down.
TCAGGCATTGGCAGTAGATGCCAGAAGCAAATGGCAGCTAGTGTCATCTCCATATTCTGCCGGTTCTTTGTTTGGGGCCCCCTTAGAACCTCTTCTCATTGAGACTAGGGACCGCCGTAAAGTTTTGCCTTCTGTTTCTAGGTGGAGTGACTCTCATTATGTGCCTTATGCAAGGCCTCAGTCCTTTCGGGCCTTTGACGCCGGCTCTTACCAGCCTCGCTACCAACATTCCTTTCCAGCCAGACCGCAACAGCAGGAATCACAGGTCAGACAAGGGGGCAAGTTCCAACCTCGACGTTCCTTTCGGGGTGGCAGGGGTCGATTCCCCCGAAGGTCCCAAAAATTCCTCCCCAGATCCACCTATAGGGGGGCGTCTGGCCTTGTTTGCCAGGCAGTGGGAGGTGTCGACATCTGATGCCTGGGTCAGGGAGATTATTTTTTCTGGTCTCTCCCTAGAGTTCCACTCCCCCCCCGACTGTTTTCCTCACATGTCCCGTCTCTAGAGACAAGGTCAAGCGGGAACAGGTGTCTTCTGCCATTAACCACCTTCTCTCCATTGCAGCCATTCAGAGGGTCCCCTTAGACCAGCACGGCCAGAGTTTTTACTCCCATTTGTTTCTAATGAGGAAATCCTCTGGAGGGTGGAGGCCTCTATTGGACATCAAGTCCATGAACTGGTATGTAATTTTCCGCCGGTTCAAGGTGCACACCCTCCATACTATCCTTGACACTATTAGACCAGGAGATTTTCTTTCCTCCATTGATTTGACGGAGGCCTACCTCCACGTTCCTATTCACCCTGCTTTTTGTAAATTCCTATGTTTTCACTACCTGGGGGCGGCATTATCAATATTCAGCCTTACCATTTGGCCTCTCCTCTGCTCCCTGGGTTATTACTAAGATTATGGCAGTTCTTGTTGCCCACATTCGGTCCCTTCCCATCAGACTTCAATTTTCCTTCAATTGGATGATATTCTTATCCAATCCTCTTCCATCGTTGATGCACGTCACGATTTATCTACTGCCATCCAAGTGCTCCAGTGGCCATGGTTTTTCCATAAATTGGGCTAAGAGCCATCTCAACCCCTCCACCAGTATCCAGCACCTAGGAGCAGTCATTGACACTGTTACTTCCACAGTGTCTCTCTCCCAGGACCATCAACTTAGTCTGAGCTCCTTTGCTCACCAATGCATCACAGACAGTTCCTCATCAGTCCTGCAGCTTTCCTGTCTATTAGGCAAGATGGTTTCAACCTTTGGCATTGTCCCATGGTTTCGCCTCCACAGCAGGGACTTGCAGTGGTTCCTTCTTCCCAATCAGAAGGCTCTCACCACTATGGACCACTTCTGGGTCACCCTTTCTCCTGAGGTAGTCTCCTCTCTACACTGGTGGACCTCGGCGGTGATATCCAGACCAGGGCCTTTCCGGGAACCTCCGCAACTACTACTACTCACCATATATGCAAGCCTCTCAGGCTGGGGAGCACACTTGGAGCATCATCTCACCCAAGGTCAGTGGTCTCCCTTGGAACAATGGCTCAATATCAATCTCCTAGAGTTGAGAGCCATTCGCCTTGCTCTGCTCCACTTCCATGAGAGGGTGGAAGCTCGCGATGTCCTTGTTCTCACCGATAATGTGACGGCAAAAGCCCATATTAATAGAATATTCTAGAGAGCTCATGAGAAAAGCTCTACTCCTTGGTCTCTGGGTGGAAGCTCACCTCACATCCATTCGCGCAGACCACATTTTGGGGGTGGCAAATTCGCAAGCGGACGCTCTCAGTTGTCATCAGATGGACCATGCGGAGTGGAATGCCCACCTGTTTCAGGAGATTGTGGACCGCTTCTGTCTTCCGTTGGTGGACCTTTATGCATCAGGCTCCAACCACTGCCTCCTGAGGTATTTCTCTAGATACCATGACCCTGGGGCAGAGGCCATTGATGCGTTATGTAGCCCTTGGCCCCCGGGCCTGTTATATGCTTTCCTTCTTTTTCCCTTGATTTCCAGAGTCCTCCGGAAACTCCTAGAGAAGAAGGTCGAACTTATTCTCTTGGCTCCTCGGTGGCCCAGGAGGCACTGGTACGTCGACTTGGTATCCCTATCTGCGGCGAAGCCTTGGCCCATTCCCGACGACCGGATCATCCTCACACAGGGGACCCTCTGACACCCAGATCCCACCTGGTACCATTTAACTGTATGGAGGTTGAGCAGCACCTTCTGAGGGAGGCCCTAATTCCCGTTCACATCGTCTCAACCATCCAGGCATCTCGTTGGGCGTCCACTAACTGGATCTATGACTCAACCTGAGCCGCTTTTGTGTCCTGGTGCCAAAGGGTGACAGTTCAGCCCCTATCATCTTCAGTGATCCACATTCTGCGTTTTCTTTAGGATGGTTTTGATTCTGGTCTGGCGCCCAACACACTTTGCCTCCAGGTTGCTGCCATCTCATTGGTCCTGAACTGCAGTTCTTCTGCACCCATCTCCAGACACCCTATCATCCATCATTTTCTTCACAGGGCATCGAATCTGCGCCCTCCTACAGTGCACCGTTATCCCACATGGGATCTCAACAAGGTTCTCACATCTCTGACATCTTCACCCTTCGACCTCCTCCGCCTTGTGTCTCTTCACTTCCTTTCCTTTAAAGTGGCCTTTTTAATCGCCATCACGTCGGCTCGCTGCATCTCAGAGCTTGTGGCCCTGTCGACGCATCCCAATCTGTGCGTTTTCCACCCGGACAGGGTTGTTCTCTGCCTGGATCCTACCTTTGTCCCAAAGGTTAATTCTCTCTTCCACCGCATGCAGGAGCTGGTGCTCCCGAATTTTTGCCCAAACCTGGCTTATCATCTTCAACGCTCCTGGTACACCCTGGATGTGCGGTGGGCACTCAGGATCTACGTCAAACACACCTCTACCATTCGTAAATCGAAAGCCTTATTTATTTCGTTCCAACCGACTTTTATCGGAGCTACGGCCACTGGACCTATGCTGGGGCAGTGGATCAGGGCTACTATCACTACGGCTTACCAAAGTTGCTTATTGCCAGTACCCTGCAACATCATGGCTCACTCCACCAGAAGTGCTGATACTTCAGCCGCCTGGTCTACCCAGGCTTCATTAGAGGAGGTCTGCAAGGCAGCCACCTGGACGAGCCTTATGCCATTTATTCAGCACTACAAAGTGAACTCCTACACCTCAGCAGATGCGGATTTCAGCCATCAAGTTCTTCAGGCAGTTCACATGGCATAGCGGGTCAGGGCCTCTCTTCTCCCTCCCGGCGGACATGCAGCTGTGGTATATCCCATGCCTGACTGCCGTTTCCTTCCACTGAGGAGAATGGATGTTCGTACTTACCTGAGATGTCCTTTCTCTCTGGGGAGGAAACAGCAGTCAGCCCCACCCTTCCTGGGAGGCCCTTCTTATTGGCGGGGTGGGAGGTATTTTAATTCTCTCTCATTGCAGGTAGACACGTCAGTCTGCATCAGTGCCCTCGCCGAAACACTGGCACCAGCAGAGGGCGGAGCTATTTAAATCTGCAGACTCAGCCCTATGCTGCATAGACAAGCCAACTCCCATGCCTAACTGTCGTTTCCTCCCTAGAGAGAAAAGGCATCTCAGGTAAGTACCAACATCCATTCCATTATGTAATTACCCCTTTATGTGGGATAAATTGGTGCATCTAAATAGTCTGAATTTAACTCTTGCTTTTATTACAATAATATCACACACTTTATAGCTGATTTTGAAGTTGGTTAAACGTTACTAAAATATAATAAAAAACAAGTGTGTGAAGAATGTTTTTTCTGCTGTATCTTTATATCTTGAAATTGATTAATTTGTATTTGCTTCCTGTTCTAACTGTACACCGCCTTGAGTCCTATTTTGGAGAACGGCGGT
>JANHZT010004155.1:79326-96412 GCA_032468215.1 Stegonotus admiraltiensis | reverse complement strand
TAAATAAATAAATAAATAAATAAATAAATAAATAAATAAATAAATAAATAAATAAATAAATAAATAAATAAATATCTAAAAATTATCATTTTGAATTGTCTACAAATCCTTTCAATTTAGACTTTTGATCAATAGTTTAATTACTAATGACTGTGTATTAGATCATATTTACATCTCAAAATGAATGAGGCCATACACAATGCATAGATTTCTGAAAAATTGTGTCGTTGCTGTAAAAAATGGAACTGTGAAGTTTGGAAGTTCAAATGTTGAAAAGATAGTGAAGAATTTCTCATATTTTCAAGATGTTTCTGTTCGTAGGGTTGTCATTTGAATTTACTGTTTGGGACAATTGGTTGTAGGATTCCTGCTCCTCTTGGTGATATCATCACCTCATTTCTCCATGCCATTTTTAAAAAGATGCTGTATTCTTATAAACTTTGCCATTTAACTACACAAAATCATACCTTTTCCCTGGTAATATTGAGGAATGCTTCTGTATGCATATCATCTTGTATAAGTAAGATTCGGTGCAGGAAAAAGCAATAAAAAGACTTGTTACAAAGAACTCTTTATTGGGCGCATAGGAACTATTAAACTTATATTGGACTTCTCAGAAAAGGATTGGATTTGAACTCTGGAAAACTTCTGTCTCCTCTAGAAACATACATATAAAGTAGCAGTACTGTAGACAGTGATAACTGACAACTAAGGCTAAAATTGTTGACAATTTCTTGATTTGCCTGGTTAGCTTATGTATAGAAGTCATTAACTATTTATAAAATGCATTATGAATTGAATTCCTTCAAACTGTTGCAGTGTGTGTGACATTTTCTAGCACAAAGTCTCAGGCTTCCATTTGGCTACCTGTAAATGTATACTCAGTAAAGATTTGCAAAGTTGAGAGCCTAATGCACTTTTATTCTTTTATTTTGGTTACATTAAATTTCTCTTGCCATCCCTAATGACAATCAGCTTCATAAAAAGTTCTTAATAAGATTGTTAGAGTTATTATTTTAAAGACAAAGGAGACTACTGTGTTGATATTTTAGATAGATGCTAAGAGAACAAATAGGCACTTTAGTTCAAAGACTTGATATTCTCTGTGATCAATTCATTTTGGAATGAAGTTATGATCAAAAGTAGTATCAAATTATTTATTGATGAATATTGTACAGTTGCTTCTAATTGTAGGCAAAAAGCTTAGTAGTTTTATAAAGCTTCTTTTATTACTGATAATGTGACAAAAAAGGTCTGTGACAATACACATTAGCTGTACTAAGAATGATGTAACTATATTGCACTAAATAGTTGTGCAATGAAATCTAAATATAAGACAGACTTCTAGCACAGCTTGCCGTGTCTGATTCATATTATATATTTTCAGACAGATGTTATTTTATAGAACCAACTCTAGGTTTTAAAACCTGCATGTTTGGAGTTGGCCTTTTTTCCATTCCAGAACTTTATTCATTATGATAGCCTGCTGATGACTGCATGATAAGTACAGCTAAAGAGAGCAGGAAGAAGGGTCAGAGTCAAAAGAGGATGAACTCACCAATCTATCTCTGATGTTTTCTTTTTTATCTTTCTGGTTATCTCTTCTGACCCATACAAACATTAGACTGCAAGAAAGTACAATTAGGTTTTCCTAGAGTGCTTAGCTGATCTTCTGTGTCAGCGATCCCCAATCTTTTGGGCACCAGGAACCAGTTCCATGGAAAACAATTTTCCCACGGATCGGGGAGATCATGGTTTTGAATGCTACCTAGATCCTATGGATGTGCAGATGAAGTTTCACTGGTTCCTAACCTGCCGTGGACCAGTAGTGGATCACGGACTAGGATTTGAGGACCTCTGTTCTATGTAAAGGTTTTGAATTTACAACAAAGGATATTTGAATTGTGAGGGGTTTTTTGATCCCCAGAATCACCAACTGCCTACCCTGCCTCTAAAGAGTCATCTTTCATATGATGTAGAGTATTACTGGAAACCCTGGAATTCATGGAAGTGTAATTATTTGTTGCACTTCTAGAGTATAGTTACGAGATATACAAAATAATGCAAAATAACAGTTTTATTTGTTACAGATTCTTATGGTTTGTACAGGAAATGTTGGAGAAAAGAAAAAAAGAATAAACCTAGCATTATTATTGTCTTCATCAGTATATCATTCTATAGAGATGAGACTGGATAGGGGAAGTCATAGGACTTTAAATCATTACCATATTGTATCTTTTAAGGAGCTGAATTGGTCATATGTTGCTTATGGGGAGAGGAAGATCTGTTTGGATGGATGGATGGATGGATGGATGGTTTGGGATTGTTGTAGGCCTAAAAGAATACACATAGTTTGCCCAGTAGCTTAGGTTTGCTGTTGAATTGCTAAAATTACATCAGTATATATTATATCTATTGGGAGTTGTTTGCCCAAGGATGACTAAATTGTTAGACATTAGCAGTATAAAGTAGGAAGCCTTAAATAGAAAAGAAGGATTGGCTCATGACTAACATGCGTTTGTAACTTCATTCCTTTTTTATATAAATCAAACACAAAATAAGCTATTATCATAATTGAACATTCTATGTCAATTTTTTGGCTTTTTAGAAAAAAAAATAGAAAAACAAAATCGATCTCCATATGAAATTCTTGCATACTGCAGTCCCCCATTGTGATGAAATGAATAATTTAAGCAGGGACTGTGATACCAGAGCTGCTTTAAAGGTTCCCACTTCTTTTAATGCTGTAATGGCTATTTTAACTTTATTAATGTCAGATTGTTCTTCCTGGTATATACACATAATAAATAATAGTAGTAGTAGCAGTAGTAGTAGTAGTAGCAGTGGCAGCAGCAACAACAGCTTAAAATGTATTTTCTATTAAGTAGCAATTGTGACACACTGAAAAAGATATTTTCAAAAGTATTTTGTATCTTACCTCTGAGTAAAATGAAGGATTTGATTTAACTAGTATTGTATTTGGTTTCTCTGTTCGCTAGTTTGTGATATCTCAATATTTTGAGACTGGTGGGTCCACTTCACAATTTTAAAAAATGTAATCAGAGCAAATAATGTAACTGAATGTTTGGCAGTTCACAAAATGGCTGCTAAAATGGCATGACCTCAGGCAGAAACATCATTTTCTAAAAGGCAAATTAGCATTTTGTTCTCTACCATCCTTTTTATTTATTCCCACCCTCACCAACCAACTATTAATCTTTAGCTTTCCTTTATCTTTTTTTTCTACGTAAGTGGACACCTTTATAACCAAAAGACTGGGCTTCAACCACTAATCATTTTTATTTTATAAGAGTAAGAGTGCGTAGGGGCACATAGCAAATTCAGGGGCATTCTTGAAAATATCAATGATTCTGGAGGCTCTTGTGTTTTTAGTATATGCTAGCTTTCTATTAAATTCAATTGAAAATAAAATATGCTTTAAAAATAAGTTTGGTCAGGGCATCACCATCATGCATATTTTATGCACAAAACAAAACCATCACTAATTCCTAATATATTTATTACTATCATTTATGTTTGTGCAGTTTACAAAAGGTTTAGGAAATGAAATTATGTATTTAACTTTCTAAACATCTATGTAGTCTTTGTTCAGATTATATAGTTTAGTATAGAAACTAAGGTAAATTCTGTAGACCTCATATAATTGCTGGAGATTGCCAATCTAGCCTTGTAACATCAATCTTTTTGCAACCATGAAAGCAATCAATATTCATTTCTATTGTCTTCAAGTTTGCTTATAAACCAATGGTATTTAATTCAAAAGAACATGAGCAAAACCCAGTGAATTATTTCAAGCAAATTGACCAAAAGGAAACCAGTAACACAGCTGACCATACATATATGGCCATGCATTGCATTATGAGCAACTAGGTGTCTAATTCTTCCTCATTTTAAATCCACATAAGTTTGCTTGAAAGTCTTCTGTTATCGTTTTTCATTGTACATGTTCATCTAATGAGCTTTGGCATAGGATGCTATTGCATATTAACTTTCATTCTCAGTGTTATTATTTCCACTTGTTTTACATGATATTGAAAAAGATAAAACACAAGGTACTGCATTTAGTTTAAGTCCAGCATATATTCTGTAGTAAAAATTCTTTTCAATTTAATATTCAAAGAAGAATTTCTTTTATTGAATTTATCTCCTATTGAAAAAAGAGCACATTACTTTTTTCCCATGAACAGCAGCTTTCAGTAATTCTTTGCATTTCAGTTTACATAACTCAATCAAATAAACACCCAATGAAAAAAATATATTTTCCTTGTCCATGTTTTTCCCCTTTGAGTGTAGGGTAGTGATTTTACTGTCTGGTTCCAATCAACGGGATTCTAGGCTTTGCCATTAGCCTTTAGGCATATAAGAATTTTTACTTTAAAAGTTTTACATCTGATATATGGCAGCTGAAGTAGAACAAACTCTCAAATTTCTTCCCCCTTGCTCTTTTTTATGATTTTCATTTTTGTTACTGGCATATCTGTGCATAATAATTTAATTATTAGATGGAAACTTAATTGTAGAATCTCAATTATATGGCATACAATGTAATCATTGTTTTTTTTAGTATTGGTAGAATATAGACGATATTGTAATCAGACACTTTTACTTAGAACAGGATTATATAAAACAATAGGACATTTTAGGATTGGAGAAAGAAGGAGAATGCAATTTAGTTTATACTAAATCTAATGGGAAAGGTTTTGCATTTCTTTTTTCTGTAAAGATGCATGGTGCTAGGCCAATTTGATCTAACAATTATAAACTCTAAACTTATTGGTGATTTTTATTACATTTGTCATCGTTTCGTTAAAACAAGTTCTTGAGAAGTTTAGAAATTTGTATTAAATAGGTATCCATTAGAGGGCTCTCGAGGTTTTGAGTTTAGCAAACTTGATAGTGATAGTTCCAGAGCTTTGCTTGCTCACATTTCTTTATTTTTCTTTTTTATTTTACAGAAAAGGTCACGGATTGCCTACAGTGACGAGGTGCGGAATGAGCTCCTAGGGGATGATGGGAATTCCTCAGAGATCCAGGTAGGATGCTAATCAAGAAGCCCTAGTGGGTGGCTGGAGGGTGAAGGAGGTCATTGGCACACTGGGCTTCTCAAGCTGCTTCTTAACAGCATTAGTAACAACTCATGTGGAAGTGATACTGTTTAATGCAAAGCTGGGGTCTTAATCAACTTCAAAATGATTCTTGGAGATCTTACAATTTAACCCTTTACCTTGGATCCCTGTCTGCTATTTTTTAAAAAAAAATAAATAAACAAAAAACCAAAATATTTTCTTCTCTTTTTCTTTATTATTTAGTACTTAAGCAGTACCTTGAAACACAATCTTTGCCAACAAACCCAAATACATGTAAAAGGAATGTAAAGTCACATAATACAGCTTTGATAAGAGGGAAATATAATTGAATCAACACTGGAAGGCAAAACAAATGAAAATGGGATTTTAGAATGTGACAGTTTCTTTTCCTCTCTGTAGTTGCCTCTCTGAATCAGATTTTGTTCTATGTACAAAACTGAAATTATATCAGAACTATATAAGTGTAACTGACTTAGTATAAAATGTTAGCATTTTAAAGAAATTTGAACTATTTCTGAATATTTTATTCAGAGTCTCCAATATTACAAGTGTTCAGGAGGCTTTTTTAAAATTTTATTTTGTTATTTTGTTTTCATGGGTATGCACTCTTTTACCCAAATATTACTCTGGATAAAGATCTATAATTTTTTTTGCTTTCATACATTATAATATTTTTAAATAAAATTTTGACAACTTCACACATAAGAAAGATAATCTACATTGGAGTAATGTGAATTAGTGAAGATAAAAGTATAATTATTTAATATTGTGAAAAGTTTGCCACTGATCTTAATTTCTGTTCTACTTCCATAATAATTTTGATCAAAATACTTAGAATGTATTATTTGTTACTTTGATGTACTTTGTCTTTCTCTAAAGTACCTTAAAGTGTTAAAGCAAATGTCTATATATACCGTGTATTTATTATGTATCAAAATAGAATCTATATGTGATATAACTTAGACAAAAAATCAAGTGAACTTTCAACTTTAAAACTGCCTAGAGTTGTGGGGAGTGGGCCAACATATACATTTAATAATTTAATAAATAAAAATATGAAAATTTAGGTGGCTATGCCTTTATTTTATATTCTGTGAATTGTTAAGATATATGCTAACATACATAGCTAATGTATTTCAGTAATGGTATTTTTTTTTACACATAGCTTGTTTTCTGTTTTCTTTTTAATCATTTGAAAGTGGACATATCTGTCAAAAAAGGTCTTTACTATTTAGCATTGTTCACAGAATTTATTTATTTATTAAATTTATTGACGACCCAACTTAGTACAAGATAAATCTGCCAAAACATTGGTATTACATTCAAACTTAAATTTTCCACATTGTTTTCATATTATGAACTTTGAAAGAAAAGAAATACCAGTGTTTATAAAATTTAAGCCATTGTTTGAAAGAATACATGCTTTATTTTATTGTCACCTTTAAGAAAAATCAGTCTATCCTGTGGTAAAAACTATGTTTTTATGTTTTTAATATCAACAATAAATTTAGATATATGTGGAAAAACAAAAGAAATATTGGTAGATAATGTCATGAAATTAACATAGAAAGCAAGTTTACTCTATAGCAAAAAATACAGTGATTTCATTGTCCAAAGTCAGTTAATATTCTATTTAACTATATCGGCCTTTTGGTTGATATCAAGTATACTATCCATCCATCCTTCCTTCCTTCCATCCATCCATCCATCGCTAAACTTGTGAAATTTATAATTATAATTTGAACAAAGGTAAACAGATTTAATATACTTTGACAATAGTGAGAAAAGTTTTCAGTAACTTTCTATACATTGGTCAGCTCCTTTGGGGTTGGATCTAGAAACTTTAGGAAATTATGTTTTGATATACAGAATTTCCTATTTAATGTTTCTGATTGGTAAATGGGACTTCAATATAATTTATGCTGGATATTATAAAATTCTTCTGTTCTTGGTATAATCATTTAAGTTTAAAAGTAAAGAATGAAACTCATACTCAGTTTATCAGGTATAACATAAATCAATGCATAAATAATGGAAAAGCAAGTGTTCTATAAACATAAGCATAAACATTTGGTTCTGACTGACTAGCAGTAATAAAATCTACATCCTACCTGTTACATAGTTAAGTAGAGAGCAAAGAAAGTGAGAATGCTAGAACAAATCTAGACTAGGCATTTCCAGAAATAGACAGAACTATCTGTAATGTATTATTCTGTTCTTTACATAAACACTCTGTAGTATATGCAAGCCTATATATTTGATGGCATTGTTTTTCTGTCCATGAAAAAAATGTTAAATTTAATAAATACATAGAATATATCTTCAAATAATTTGTAATAAATTATATGATTGGGAAAATATGGTTGGTAAAATACTAGACATTCTATATTACAGCATTTTGATCCTTGAGAAAAAAAAATAAGAATCTTGTTTTTCCTAATAGCTTCATTAGAGATAATTATTGTGTTATGTGTCTAACTTAATTATTTTTTTATTTAACACTTTTATGTTCTGCCTATCTTCTATGGTACTATAGATACCAGTAGTAAAGATTAACTTGATTTACTACTTTATGTAAAAGCTGTTATTTTCTACATTGCATGTTAGTATTTAAAATAGAAATTTGGATAAATTATACTGAGTTAATTGGACTGTATAGTTTTTTGTTCTGAGTGTATTGCCTTCTGTTCCACTATAATCCAATGAAACACATTTTATTGTTATTTTCTCCCCATAATAATATTAGTTATTTATTCAAAAATTATATATATCTTCTTTCTCAGTGGGTTATATATCTTTGTGTAACAATGTTTAAGCAATACTTTGGAATGTCTTAAATTTATCTGATTGCATCACCAATTCCCTTGAAAGATTCAAATACAGCAGTGCAGAAAAATAGAATACATTATCAATTTATAATTTTATTTAATATTTTTTTATTTATTTGATAAGGATACTTGGTATGTAGTTAATAAATAACATGCTAGATTGGTAACTTGTTTCAAAAGTATATGAAATTATAATTTCATTGCTAAAATAATGGAAGTGGTATTTCCATATAGAAAGCCAGTTTGCTGTAGTGTTTAAGGCATTAGCATAGAAACTGGGAAACTGTGACCTCTTCTCCCATTTAGGGCATGAAGCCAGCTAAGTGACCTTGCGCCAGTCACTTTCTCACAGGTCTAGAAAAGATGCAATGGCAAATCACGTCTGAAAAACCTTGCCGAGAAAACTACAGGGACTTATACAGGTAGTCTTTGAGAATAGGACACAATTGAATGGCAGAAAAAAATCTATATAACTAGACCTCTTGGGATGAGAGACATTTTTTAATAATTAGTTTACTAATTGGAGTGTAAGTGTGTAAGTTACACACTTACACTCCAATACAGTACAACAAAGCAGCTCTTACCTAGAGGAAATATTTTGTGATTATATAGCCTAATTTTTGATATCCTAATTTTGATAAAGACTTGGATTGCCTATGCATATAGTGTATCAAAACTCTAAAACTCTTCAGATGGGGAAAGAGAAATGGGTCAACTTAATTCCCCAAGATCTAAAGAAGGTCGGTATCACTTCATATAGCCTGGCAGAGCAGATCATTACCAGTCACAAATCTGTTACATACCGAGAGTATATAGCAAAATAAATAGATGTCTCACAAGTTCAGAAAATTGTGTGTTCGACCCATGATAATGTGTAAAGGCCGTTTAATAGAGTTCAGCATTTATTCGTTATCTGTATGTGGGCAGAGACGGCACTGCCGTTATCAGCTTCTTGGGAGGGAAATTCCGTGGTTCTCCATGTCACGTGATCTGCCTCACAGACCCATGCACTCTCCGTGATGCAGTTTTGATTCTACTCAGAGGAGAAGGCTTAGTCACAAGAGATTCCACTGGTTCAAACCAGCGTAAACCAGATTTTTTTTGTCTACAAAGGAACAGATTACCGCTTGTATCGAGTGGAGGAGGGGAAGCAAAAGAGAAGAATCTTTGTTTCAAAAATATGCTGATTATTATAACCTGAAATTGTGTCTGCCCACATATTTATGCTTTCTGATTGAGTTTGGCAGGGTTAGGATACTGCTTTTAAAAACAGAAGTAGTAGCATGTCATCAAGTGTCATAACTGTTAAATGAGGGAAAAATCTTTTGTTAATTTGAATGAATATCTTTCAGACATCATTTAAAAAAAGAAAACCACCCATTATTTAGCTTAGCTGTAAATCCTACTCAGAGCTTAAATTCAGCCATGCAGCACAAACAAGATAGAACTCTCTTTCGCTCTTTCGCTCTCTTTTTGACACCTATTGAAAAAACAAATGTGGAGCATTTTAAAACTTTCATTCACTATGGCAGAGTGTCATGCCCCAAATGGTTTCTATTGCAGAATAGTAGTTTTAAACTTTGCCCCTTAAACTATCATAGCCATTACATGAATGGTGACCTGCAAAAGGGGATGGGGACGAGCATAGTGATGCAGTAAACTTGCAAACCATCTTTTTTGGAAACCGAATGTTTATCTTTTGGGAGAAGCAAAGTGAGAAGGAAGCAAGAGAGCGAACCAAAGAGTGATTGCAGAGTGCTTTTAATTTAAGAACAGGTGGGGTTAGATTAGAAAACATGCTTTTTCCATTTTTTTTCTCTTTAGAAAACTACAGCTATTGAATGCAGCACTCTTCTTAAAAACTAAAATAATGTCTTCATTTTCATTTGCTTGGCATTATAAATGTTTAAATTCTAGATCAACAGTGTGAGCATAAGGAATCATTTAAGTTAGTTTTGTATATCTCTCTGTCTCTCTGTGTGTTTGTGTGTGTGTGTGTGTATAGGAAAATGTCCTTCCTAAATTTAAACCCTAATTCAAAATTATTTTCCATATTTATTAATACATTGGTAATGGCCAGTTGAAGAAGAAACCTTCTCAGTTGTAAAATAACATATTCTCAATAAAGAAGCTTTTCCCCTTCCATCATAACTAAAACTTTATGTGTGTGTTGCAAATAGACTGAGTGTATTTATACCTCAGCACAATTACAATAGTATTTAAAATACTATTTTAAATGAAGGTTATTATGCAGTATAGTTGACAAAATCAATTGAAGGGATTCTTCTTTTCCTTAGTTAATTAGAATACACCATTTGAAAGAGCAGAATAGTGAAATGTAATAACTTTTTGAAGTAAATTCTCTTCAAAAGCATAAAGAAGGGTATAGTCAAAATGTCTAATAAAACAGTGTTCCTCAGTTATTTATGTTATTTGAATACGTAGTAATAATCTACAATATTAAATAGTGTAGACTAACTAAATTTAGATTAAAAATAGTACAGTTTAAAATGGCACATAAAATGGCACTGGTGTTTCTATAGCCATCAGTTATAGTTATTCTAGCTGATTTAGTAAGATAGATGTATAGGGAGACATAAAAAGGCAGATGTCAGTACTAACAAAATAAAAAAATGTAGAAATCTTGTATATACAAAATCACTTCAGCTGTACTATCTTAGAAGAGAGGAATAGTAAACTTGTTTTCTCCTTTTTGTATTATAGACTTCTATGAAGTCATTCCCCTTTATTTCATGAGAGTGTCTTAGATGTGGTTTAAAAGAGAATTTCACACTATTCTCTTTGTTTAATGTGACAGTGTGCGAAAGTGATCTTTATTCGTTCAAAAAACTCTGCATGTAGTCTATGTTTAGGGTCTTTTAATGTGTTTGTCTGTGATTTTTAAATGCTAAACATGTAAACAGATAAATTGTCAATGTTAATTCTGTATCCTGTCACACAACTGATCTTTCTTTCCTGCCATTTCTTTCCTTTTTATCTTTTTCTGTGCATTCATGTTGCAGTTGATAAAATTACGTGAAGAGGTGAGTATTTTGTTGCCTCGCTTTTTCTTTAAAGCTAGCTTTTCATATCTGAATAAATCTTTTTGGTCACTTGCAGAGAAATCTGCAGAACGCATGCATTATATATCTATATATCTATATTTATCTATATCTATATCTCCTTAAAAATGTTCTAGCACTATGTGACTCTTTTCTTTAATAATCATACATTTCATCAGAATCCCTAGGTCATACTTTTAAAATTACAATTCTTTAATAGTCCTAAGAAAAAAGATAATTTAAAGGATCTGTAAAAAAAAAAACGCTAGTATTTGATATGTATTTGAACACCATGTTGAAATCAGATCCTGTAATGATATCTGCACAACAGAAGGTACTGTAACAGTAGGGGAAAAAAAAACCTCTGCTTGAAAGGTACAAGCAATAGCTCATTGTGTAGATCTACCGGCATACAAAACAATATGAAAATATTGCATGCACGTATACTGAACTATAGATGTATGCTCAGTTGTGCCTCCTATATTTATTATTTATTTGTGCATATGCTGTAGTGAATGTAAATTAGGGTCCTTTTTCATTCCAGGAAATGACCAGAAGAGATAACAGTACTTCAAAAGTAATATCAAATCATCAAATGATTATTTCTTGACATTTTCTAGAGTACTTTTTCTTTTTTTAGATTTGTCCTTGGTTTTATTTTTTGCTTACACAATTCTCTCTCTCTCTCTCTCTCTCTGTGTGTGTGTGTGTGTGTGTGTGTATGTGCGAAGAGAGAGTTTAAATAAAATTCTTACTCCTAGAATTTGGTATAGTAGAAGTTGCTAGGGAACCAGTTTTTTGAGATAGTGGCATAATAACACCTTTCAGTTCTTGGCAAAGAGAGACAGAACAACAAACTATGCTTGTTTATTCTTGTGGTATTTGGTGGATGACCTCTGTTATAAACTGCATGTATTTCAAAAAGGTGAGACAGAGAGGGGATGATGCTTATTCATTGAGAAAAACTGGAGAATAACCAAATGAGGTACAGTGTAGAAAAATTATTACTATATAGATTTCCTTAAATCTAAATCAAGATTTTTTTCATCAATAGTTTGAATTTCCTGCATCCATGTGAATTATATAGTATTTTTCATTATATCAATTTTCGAAAAATACTGTCATAAAAAAGCAACCAGTTTCTTCAGCTCTATCCTTATTACCATCATCATCATATATGTTTATTTATACAAAATAATGTAATGAAAGTTCAGACTTGTACTAAAAAACATAGAATTCAGTTTTAATGGTAATAACAAGCACAAAGGAGTCAAATATAAAATAAAAAGGAAGCGAGGTTATGCTAATAGGAAAGCAAATAGTTCCTCAACATACATTTAAGCTTTATTTTAAATTAGAAAGGTCTGAGTGAGTAATATAGTTTTCCAACCAATATAATGTAGTAAGCCAAAGAGTTATTTTCTTTAAAACCATAATAAACAAGATTGGGAATTTCATGTTTTATTCAGTCATTTTATAAATTCTATATCAATATAATTCACTGAGTTCTCAAATTGTATACTAAATACATTCTTAACTTTTGAGATAAATACATTTAATATTGGATGTTTGTAAAGAAAAAAGTACAGTTGAAGAATTTGAGGACACAAATGTATTTAACTTGGTAAACTTTAATTGCTGACTTGTTTCCAGAATATATTGGAATAAGTAATTGGAGATTATTTATAATGTAGTTAATTAAATATTAATGATAATACTCATAGTATATTCTTAATTAGACATATATTAAGAGACTTATCAAAACAGACTAATTTTTCAGGAATTCCAGTAAAATGCAACCTTAATTATTTAATTTTTTTGAGGGTCTACTAAGTATGTTGCATGGATTACATTTTATTCCTGTTTGCTTAATATGCATATATAATCATTTACATTTTTAATAGAGAAACATTTTAGGAATCATAAGAAGTCTATGGCTGAAAAAGGGATTTCAAGTCAAAATTAAAGAGCAGAAGTTTCACTGCTACAATTTTTAATTATGTTTTTGGCTCAAGGATAAGCTGTAAAGATATATTTTTTTTACACAGAGTAAAATACACATTAAAGTACAAAGGATGGCTAGTGCAGTGATGTTCTAAATTAATCAATTAATTAGACATATAGGCATTCTAAATTACACCTCTCCTAAGGAGGTATTATCTTAAAAGCAATTGTGTACTTTTTCATATTGCTATTAATAAAATGTTCCATTTTCCTTTTATTATAAGGCTTCCTTCAAACACATGCCATACTGTATACAGAATTTTGTACATTGATTGATTTTTTTTTCAACCCTCTGAAATTACGGTTTGAATACAATCCATGTGGAGTTTCTAAATCTCTAGATGTAGCCCTGTCGCTTTGCAAAACTTCTTCATCTAGCTCGATAGTGAAGCTCTTTAGAAGCTAAAAAGCAGCTGGAACAACCTCACACTATTTCTTATACAAAAGATTAAGAATAATGTGGGAGAATAGATTTGGTGTCGTTAGAAAAGGAATTGAAAGTGCCCATTGCTGATGAAGTCCATAGCTTTATGACCGTACATAACATCATTTCTCTAATAAACATACAGTAGTTTAAATTTGAATGCAATAATGGTATTAGTAGTAATAATCCAGTTATAAAGTGGAATTAAATGAAAAAGCAATACCGAAAAACAAAATATGAGATTCTTCTGTGCTCTTGTTTAGAAAAACAGGGTAGATGACTGCTAACAGGAAAGCTAAGATTCCTTTTGAACATTTTATAAATTTCCTTTTGTCAGTTTTCACTACATCTATTATCCTTGTAATGATATTTATCATTTAATGTTTATATAGTGCATATTAAAATATTTTAGAAATAATTCTCAGTTTCAAACACTTTAGCGATATTCATATAGTTGAACTGACAGTGTTTAATCATTGCAAGCATTTTGCACTGAGCATAGGTGTATTATCTGCAATTCACTTACATTTCACTTTTAAGAGTAGTGATGTTTTTCAAATTTCTCGTCTTCTTGAAAAAAATGTCTAGCATTTATGCAGCTTTGATTTTTCACTTTTGCATAGATTGCATAGGATCATTTTACAGTAGATATTATTTAAAGAAAATTTGCATTAAAATATTAAAAGTGTAAACTCTTCCCATAAATGAATACAATATTTGATATATTTATGACATATAATATTATGATACATAGATGCAATTATTACGAGGTGCTGTTTTTGTTTGAAGTTATTTAATAATTTGTTAAATTATTTCTTTGTTTTAAAATTCTCCAGGGTACACTGCCTAAATTTCTTCTATTGTGATTAAATTATATTATAAAATATTATAAAATGTGTATTTCTTTCTTCTCTTCCTTCGTCCCGTCTCTGCTTGGATTGCTCATCCCAATATTTTAATTTTTGCCATTTCTCTTAACCTATACACTATGAATTAGACAACTCTATTAATTATTATAGACTGTTATTTTAGCTTTCCTGACCTTCACATTGGACTCTCTCTCTGCTGATCTAAATGCATTGTTTTAATGATTTCTTTAAAAAAAAAATCAAGGAAAGCTTTGATGTGGCTTTAGCTGCCTCCATCGTCTGGCCACATCTCAGAGATGTGTCACCTGTGCCAGGAGGGAATAGGGAAATCACGTTTTGAATGGTAATGATAACATACTAATCACTTCCTTTCTTTGAAGATAGAAGCGAGATATTCTGTCAGCATCCCTGGCTGCTGGAGCTTGGAGGCACTGGTCTAGGTGTATTAGCTTAAGTGTGCATGTCAATACAGCTTGCATCTCCCAAGATCCATAGGGGCTCATTAGAGCAAGGTAGATCATTTCGGCAGACAGCCACTCAGATAATATGGATAGCACCTACTTTTTAATATTATTATTAGAAAGCATTTCTTCAATTTTTAAATGACATCTGTCAACAAGGCAAAGTTCCAGGAGTTGAGAGGTTGTGTGTGGGGGTTTTTTTTTTGGCCCATGTAGCTAATTCTTTTTTTTTTCAGAATGAAAAAGAGTGACTTAGAAATGTATGCCTGAACTTAGTTGGTAAATGTTGATAAATTGATTAGAAGCACTTCAGAAGCAATATATATTTAAATAAAGTAATATTTTAAAGAAAAATCGGTAGCAATAGTCTTTTTATCTGGAGCTCATCCCAGATCATAAAGTTAGAATTATCAGAATTCTGCAGAGTAACTTAATCCTTTAGACTTAGTAAAAATTGTTATACATATATTAATATGTAATACTCAATTTATTATATTGCATCAGTCATTTATTCTTGGCCTTTTACTGCACAGCATAGTCCTGTAAAATACATACACAAAAGAATTCTACCTTTCCATGTGTATACCATGGATTGCTCAAATAAAAACTTGTCATCCAAAAGCAGGATTTGCTTCAATAAATTATTCTAGTGAAACAAAGATATGCACTTACAGTAAAACTACAGGGATTCATTAAAATATTATTTTAGCTTTGGTCATATAATGTCTTGTTTTTATTCAGTAGCTTGTACAAATAAGCAAATATTCCCTTTGTATTATCCAAGTATAATATTGTAAAAGCATAATTATAAATGATTACATTTCTAATTCTTTCCAACCAGTGCTGTTCTTAAGCTCATACTTTCCTCTTAAAATTTAAAATAAAAACCAGTAACGTGTGCAGGGGCAAAGGGGGGGGGGAATTAGAGCTGGATTCTTGAATTTTCTTTCCTGTTTTCTTTTTAGAGGGCACATCTGCTCGATAACACAGAGAGGCTGGAAAGGTCATCTCGGAGACTAGAGGCTGGATACCAAATAGCAGTGGAAACTGGTAAGAATTCTGAGAGTGAGCAAATTGTCTTGCTTATGCACAGCAGTCTTCACAACACATGACATTTCAGGGAAACTTCAAAGGCAAAGCAGAGACAGCAGCCCGAGATGTGGTTTACATATTGGGGAGACAATTGGGAGCTTATTTGCGCTTATCTTTTTTCAAGTTAAAAGGCATGACATCTACTGAAAACAGTTCCTGAGGTTTAAAAGTCTACATCTGAAAAGAGATGGAATACTTTGTCTAAATTCTACATTTGTCTTAATATACAGTAACATTTTGTCAGTTTACCCACCTGCAATGATTGTTAATATATACCATGGACTACAGTTGTTTTGCTCCTATACTTTCAGTTATTACATGAAATTAATATTTTTAGGAATGTATAATTTGTAATGAAAGGTACGTAATGAATTTTAACAAATTTACTATTTTAATATGCAGAGTATAGGGTATTTTGCTGCTTTTATGTAGCAATAAACAAGAGTTATGAAAGGATTACTATTGCTATTACTATTGCTATGTCTTTAGTCAGTAACTTTAAAACATATTTTCTGTTTTATGAGCAGTTTTTAAATTGATATACAAAACTTCAACATACGAATCGCTTTTATTCATCTTGGACAGGTCTACAAAGTATGTGTATTATGATTTTAAAAGTTAATCCAATTATAGGCATCTAAATTTTCTCCAAATTTCTGAGGTATAACCCATCAAGCAAACTCCATTCTGATTCCATTCTAAAGAGGCCCAAATGAAACTCTGCTTATGGTTGCTTTTTCAATACATAACTTGTGTTCAATTTTGATGTACCATAACTTTCATCTTGTTTTCTGTAGGAAGTCATCAAATGTGTTTGATAACCAACATATTTTTCTTATACTTCCCCCAATGCAGGCTATTAGAACAGAACATTGCTTCGTTATCTATATATAGATTGTTTTTGTGTTATTTTGTGTTGTGGTAAGAGCCTTTTCTGCATCAATTTTAATAACCAATGGTAATTTATTTTGGTGAGGGTATGCTTTTGGTGGGTTTTTGTTTTTTGCTAATAAAAATGAAATAAGAACATTACTGAATGATTTTTAAATTTTATTCAATGAACTGGAGTTATTTTGAAGCCCTATAATAGTTTCAATAAGCAAATATTGAAAGAGCCTGGTTGCGTAGCAGACTAATGCTCTTGTTAAAGAGAGTATTAGTTCCAGTTGCCTGCAATTACTGCAAGTTCAATTCTCACCAGGCTCAAGGTTGACTCAGCCTTCCATCCTTTCTAAGGT
>JANHZT010004155.1:57828-74166 GCA_032468215.1 Stegonotus admiraltiensis | reverse complement strand
GGCCTTATTTTAAAACTGAAAGTATGCAATATTTATTTGAGCATACACATGGACACGTATGCACGCACAAATACACACATGTGGCCCATCTCACTGCATTATTTATTTATTTATGCAACTGACACCAATAGACTATGTGAGTAAACAGTTATATACCAAATCCTGAACTAATATTTGGGATCATATTTTAACAGATTTGTTTTACCACGCTGAAAGAAAAGCATTGACCAAACTGATCACTTTAAATACTGATCTGTGTTTTAATGGGATTCCTTCCATGTATATTCCTCTTCTGAAAAGGGTTTCAATTTATATGATGTTTATGTTTTTTGGAAATTTAGCTGTAAGAATATTCAGGACGCTGTAATCCAGTGACATGATATATGCAGGATGTTGTTAATACTTTTAACATTCTGACATGTTAAAAATATTAACAACATCGACATAACCCAAATTATATTGTTCATAATGCTTTGCTACATTTATTAAACTTTTAAAACTATATGGAGTAAGAAACTACTTTTACTACTACTAAGATAAGAAGTAGCCATAGCATACATTGAAAGAATCAAATGACTGGTAACCATATCTTGTTTTTGGATATGCTCTTGTACATTTAACATAGGTATTTTCTACAGTTTCTCAGTGGTTAGCCATGTTATCAAATATTAAAATCTAACTGGAACAAAAATGTTTCTCCCCTTGATTTGGAATATTGTCACTTCTGACATCAGATTTGTACATATTATTTTTTCTTGAAACTAGTAAGGCCAAAGTGTAATTGACTATTGTGTACTGATAATAGTGGGTGTATTTTATGGCAATAGTTTCACCATTTCCAGATATGTGTATTCACATGGGAAGCAAACCTTTAAGTGATACATATTGATTTGACACACAAGCTTATTAAAGAACAACATTGCTTACATGTTGTGTTGTACTTTCTAACTTTCCTTTATAGAAAATCTGTCAAATTGAATTCTCAAACATTTTAGGCTTTTAAAAAAACTATTAAGAAATAAATCTAATCAAAATAATAGTGATTTTTTTCTATAATATGAGCCTTCAATTTTTCTATATATTTAAGGTGCTTTTTTTAAACAACTTCTTTATATATGGGTAAGAAATATAACCCATTATACAGAATTGTTGAACCTTGAGATCTAATATTGACCTCAGTCAGTATTAACTTTTCAGATCAATAAATACTGATATTGACCTCAAAGAAAAGTCAATGTGTATGTATTAGTTTGTAAGTATAACTGCAAAGAAATGTTACACATTTTGTTCTTCATTATCTTCCTTTTAAAACTCCTACGATACAACCTAGATGATAGAACATCAGAACATTTGCATCCAATTTAAGAAAAGTTAAAGAAGGATTATTATGAAATAATAGATGAAAAATATGTTTTCCACATTCTGAAAATAATATTAAGCATAGTATGTAATGGGGCTTTTCTAATAATAACTCTTGAGTTTAATTAAATATTTTTTTAAAAAAGAACAACACAAAGATTTAAAGGAGATGGCGGGAGATTTGTATTTTCAGACTTATAAGATTAAAGTAACCTTACAATAAAGTAGAATCAGCTCATCTGGTCGTGCTTCCTGTCTGGTCTACCTGGGAAGGCTGAAAGTAA
Organism: Stegonotus admiraltiensis; assembly: GCA_032468215.1. Taxonomy (NCBI): domain Eukaryota; kingdom Metazoa; phylum Chordata; class Lepidosauria; order Squamata; family Colubridae; genus Stegonotus; species Stegonotus admiraltiensis. Next base: position 72,523 of record JANHZT010004155.1, on the reverse strand, counting down.
TTTTCCATCCTCTCCTTTATAGCCTGAGAACTTTGGGAGAAGGGAGGAATACCTTTCTGATCCTCTTTTTCCAGTCATTATGCCACTGGGGGCTATGGTCTTTCTTACCAGACTATTCTCTAGGCAGCATTTCTTCCTCTCATCTCCAAGGTTATTCCCACATACCATTAAAGAAACAAAAATTAAAACCAACCAAACAATCAATAAAAAAATATATGTAATAATTATTATAAAATAAAGAAGTAAGGATTCCTTCAAATCAAGCTGAAATCTTGGTGATTCAATCAATGTAGTTTCTTGATAGCAATAGAATGTTTAGAAATGTCTGCCACTGCTTTCTTCAATAGTACCTTTTCAACTTTCCAATATAATCTAGTAAGCAATTCCCCTTAAAAATAATCCGAAATGTATCTGCCATACTCTGTATACGAGTCAATATTATTCAAGGCAGCCCTGCATAAAAGTTTTACTATAATTCAGCCTAAATTAAGAGAGAAAAGGGCACCAGATAGCTTTTTTCTGTTGCATTTTTGTTGTTTAGCACTAAAAGCTGATTATCTGAGAGTTTCAGCATTTCTGAAATGTTTAAGGATGATGCAAAAACTCTGGGAGACGATTCTATTACTTCCTACAAATGCTTGAATTGTAGTTTGAGGCCACCTTACAGTCTTCCAATACATCTCTTCCATGGAATTAGATTGATGGTGAGCCCCTTTCAATGTGACATTGTGTGATGACAGGTTCTCCAGGGATTGGTACACTCAAGAGACAAAAAATTGTATCGGCAGATGAAGCAGGAAGAAACAAATCAAGACTTAATGGTTAGTGCACAAAACAGAAAATTGACTAGAATAAGCCCTGAACTTACTGTTATTGAGAAAAAAATGGGAACAGATATTTAACTTATTATGTGAAGTCTTTTTCTAAATTCTAATTAGGTAGCTAGTCAGCTAATAAAGGAAGTCCTTGACTTACAACCATTTGTTTAGCAACCATTCAAAGTTGTAACAGCATTAGAAAAAGTGATTTACAACCAGTATTCACACTTACAGAAGTTATACCATTCTAACAGTTACTTGATCAAAATTTAATCAAAAACCATCATGTATTTATGATGTTTGAAACGTCCCAGGGTCATGAGATCACCATTGTAATCTTCCCAACTGGCTTCTGTCAATTAAAGTCATTGGGGGAAGCCAGATTCATTTAACATTCATGTGATTCACTTAAGAACTGTGGTGATTCACTTTAGTACCATGGCAAAAATCGTCACAAAATCAGGCATGATTCACTTAACATCCATTTTGCTTAACAATGGAAATTCTGGTCTCAAACATGGTCATAGGTATAGTATAAGATGATACTACCTAATCATTCTTTACTATAAATTAATATTGCCATTGGTATGACATGTTGTTAACAAACCACTGAATGGATATTATGTTTCAAAGATTTGAAGTTGCAGTGCAATTTAATTAGTAGTGGATTTTTGTTAGGCTCTTCTTCTTTTTTTGAACTGAAAAATACCTAGTGAATTAATTTTATCACAAGTGTGGATAATAAAAATCTCTATGCAAAGTTTACTTAGCTAAATGGGAAGAGCCTTTTAGGTCATAGTTTATAATGTGCAATTTATACTGTCTTTCTTTTTCTGTATTAGGAGATTAGTGAAAACTAAACTGTGTAAATTAAGTTTATTGCAACATTATCTTCAGATGTACAGCTGAGCAGTGAAGATTATACTGAGTGATAGCAGTTGACTGAATTTTGTATTAAAATTATCACGTGAAGCCACCTTCTAACTGAAAAAAAATATGTCGCTAAAACTGTTTTGCTTTTATTTTATTCTAGTAACCAACTCAAGAGTTGGAAAGAGGGAATCAAGATAAATAGAATTTGTTTTCTGGTAGAAATCCTTATCATAATCTGGGCAACTCTGTTATCTTTAGAAAGAATTGGGATATAGCCAAATACAGAATTCACATATGAATTTTGGAGAAAGGACTATTTAAGGATCAAAACTGGCACCTACTTTCAATAACTTCAGAGATGTTTCCTAGTTAGAGGGAATTGTTGGAATCACCTTTTTCATTTGATCTGTTTCCAATTCTCAATCTTTGCTAACCTTGGTCCCAAAGTAAATTCTTAAGAGAAGGAAGCCATCTAGTTGGAACATTGGAAGCTATCCATTGCAACCTTTCATGATTTTTCTTAGTTCTGTCTAGGAAATCTGAATCTGGGACTTTTTGCATCTAATAAATTTGGAACTCTTATTTGTAAATCAAGTAAGTTAAGTAACTATATACTGATGCATTTTCTAACTACTTTGATGACATCTTAAAGGTGTGGCTTTAAGATTGTGAGCAATTTTATGGGGTGCAAGAAAATCAGAAAAATAGTTGAATACTAATTAAAAGTTCTTATGTGAAACGGAAAGAGAGATGTGCTAATCAACAGTTATTTCTTTACTATTTCTTATACTAGAAGTGATCCTGTTGTAAAGAAAGGGTCAGAAACTATTAATACTTGGGAAAAAGAGGAGCCAAAAATTCCAAAAATGAATTTGCCCATAAAAAGAATACAATTGTGCACCATTCAGTGAGAATATCACTGCATATTTTTAGTTAAAGAATGATACAAATTCTTTTTGGAAGATGTGATGTTTGTTGGCTCTGAATATGGCCCAGTTTATTAGTAACACTATTTACTAGTTTGCTTATTATCAGTTCATATCAATCCACTGTGTTGATAGATGGACTTTTTTGACTTCCCAGGCAAGGGCTAGGAGAGACTGATTGGCCCAAGTCACCCAATTGGCTTTCATGCATAAAGAAAGACTACAACCTGTCCAGCAGCCTAATTACTACATCACAATTGCTGTCATAATTTAATTTACATTATTTATGAACAATTAAAGTATATAACTATGCAACTTTTCATAAAATATATGAAAAGCTATATATTTAAAAATTGTTGCAAGCTCATGTCATGCCCCAGTTAAAAATGTAATATTCTGCAGATTACAATTCGTACAGCAGCTCTGTACTAAATTAAGACCTCCCATTTTTTCTCTTTTTATGATCCATTTAGGTAAAGATGCTAGAACTCTCTTTTGCATACTACTGTGTAGTTGAATTACTTAATTACTGCCAAAATCAACAAAAGAATTTACTAGTAAAATTCATTTGTTTTGTGCTTTTTATTTACTATAAAATAAGTGTTATGCTTTATGTGCAAAAGAATGGAATAGTCAATCTGTTTAATCAAATTTGCCTAAAATTTAGACATTTTCTCTCATTCATATACATATACGTATATATAAAATAATTCTCCCATTTTTTGATTTTCTGAAATCATACTTTTACTAAATAGACAACTATGTCTGTCTTTTTTTTTTACAGAAAAGCAACATTATTACAATATCTATATGTCTGGAAACAATGGTTTAGAAAAAATAAAATATATATGTATAGAAGTTTTTTTTATGGAGATTATAAAAACTAATTCATAGGGAAACAGAGTAGGGGGAAACAAACTTATACAAGCACAAGTATACAAAATTGGCCTTTATATAAACATGTACTATCTACTATGTAAAGTTTATTAAGGGTGCATTGTTTTGTTCTTTGAAGCTGTGTTACTAAATGACATGACTTGTGAACAGACTGAAGTTGCTGCATTATTTCACCACTATATCTAATATTTAGAAATGGCTCCTGTGATTGCAGTCAGCATATATAGAACCCTCATTGGAGGTCTCTCCTATGTACTGGATGTTCTAGAGGAGCTGTTAAAGCAGTTGGACATGCTTTAAATAAGTGTAACATCAGCGCAACTTATCTATCAACATCAAATGATGGCCAGTTCAAATAAAATCTGGTTATGGAAGACAAATCCTCTGTTCCCAGCCAACATTCACAATAAATTAAATCTGTATTTTGTCAATAGTATACCTGAAAGTGAATCCTATTGAGCCTCATGAAGTGGAGATGCTGGTAAGCTGTCCCTCTGTATGGTTTGATTCATAATTTATTTGTCCTAATGTAATATTTAAATCTCTGTTCCTCAATCTGGGTATACATTAGTGTGTGAATTATGTTGCTAAACCTTTCCTTAGTGTTACACTGGAACATTATTATGGCCAGATCAGGTTCTAAATTAAAATAATATTATAATATTACGTTTGAACCAAAATTAGAAGGATCAAACTTTTCTCTTATATTTTAATCTATTTTTTAATTGTGTTGTAAAAATCCTGATTGATGAAAATTCTCCAAGCTGACATCTATAAAACTTCAAAGTAATTTATTAGAAGGTTGGGGAAAACGGAAACTAATAGAAGGGAAATTTATAAAGATTCCACTGTTATCGTCTATAACTGAAGTCTTTTCCAAAATTTCAATGATGCCTTCAGGAATGAGTCAAGTCGCTGCAAGTTTCCATCTTTTCCAGTTGATGTAATAGTAGTAATTTATTAGAAATTGATATAAATTAGTTTGGCAAAGCAAAGTCAGTTTTAGCTCTTAGACTACTGAAAATTTATTCTGTACTGAGCATATATTAGCTCCACAGGCTATCAACTTTATTAGTGTGGAGATAAGCTGATTATATCTTGTCAATCAAAGATGCCAATATTCCAATTGAGAGTTTCCTCCTCCTCCTCTTTTTTAGCATTGGTGCAGGCAACAAAGATAGGGATGTAGTTTGCATCCCTATGGTTGTTATCATGCAGGGTGCAAGGGTCCTGTGATGATGTGATGGCTATATTAAAGAGTACATCAATTTGTTTTAAAGTGTTTTGATTTTTTTATGATGTCATTAAACAAGAACATTGTGATTGCAGCTTTGCTAGAAAGCAGAGTTCTAGAAGGGGAAATAAGTGTTTCTTTGAAGCCTACTGGGACTTTGAGTCTTGCTGTGACTATGGGCGCTTATGTACTCTCATAACTGACATCCTCTAATCAACCACCAATGTAGATATTATCCTTTTTCAACATTATTCAATTATATCCAGTAATAATGCATGAAGGCTTGATTTTTACAGGTAGTTTTTTTTCATAGTGATATCTCTTGACCTGTTGCTCTCCCACCCCTAGTGATTATTTGGTGGAGGTTTGAAAAGAATATATAATCTGTAATCTAGGATATCTCATTTAAAGAGAGGTTACTTGTGGTTTGTGGGCTGTGACTAACCCTAAGGAAATTTATACATGGATTAATAGTTTCCAGGTATTTGTATCTCTTATTTATGGGAAACAGCAGATGACTAAAACATATTTCAATGTTCTATATCCCTTATTTTAAAAAAAATAGAGAAAGGGAGACAACAAAAGATTTGGGTTTTTGTTCTTTGCATTAATATTTGAGTCTCAACAGTTGTCTTTCATACATCAGTTACAAACAATATAAATGTATCCTTTTCTTAGCTTGCTTATGTCATCATCCAATGAACCGACATGCTTCTGAAGGACATCTATGCCACATATTGTATGTCTATCACATTTTGTTTATCCAATTTATCTGTTTTGGGTTAAACCATTCAGACATGTCCATTTTACAAACTGGGCCTCAGAATCAGAAGTTTTACTTTAGCTAGATAAATGCTGTGAACCGATAAACAATTATTAGAGCGTGAAATCTATTTTTGCTTCATCAGCAATCTTGACTGCCTTCTGCACATGTAAACACACGTGAAAGATAATGAAAGGGTGTGTATGTATGTTTGTGTGGGTGAGTGTTTATGTATACAAGAATGTACACCTTGTATTAAACTTTTCTGAAAAAAAATATTAGAGTTATTCAATAGCACCTTAGCTGCAATACGGAAATATTTCATTCTCTTTAGTTATGTTCTCATACAAAAATGGGCAATTTTAAAAGAACAGTTTATAGCACCTGTGATGCAAGCAAACAACTTATAGCAGTTATGATGAAACCAAATAAAATATGTTGATTGCATGCAGCATTTTATGAAATACTTTGTATTTGGAGAACATATATTCAAGGTGAAAATGTTAACTATTTTTTTAAATGTTTCTTTTATATTACTGTATAATTAATATATTTTCTTCTCACACATATACTATATTATGCTGTTTTTAGTATTTAGTAGTTAGGTTATATATTTTTTTTTACTATTACTCTTCAATAATTGCCAGTAGAAGTGTAATAAAGAAGTGGCAGGCCTCCAATGCCTTTCAGCTATTAGGATTATTTTAACCATACTGACATGTTTGCATTTCTTATTATGTCTCTTTTGCTATCTATTAATAACAAAATCACATAAAAGTGTATTCTGAAAAGAGTCCCATTATATTCAGTAGAGTTTTGTCTCAAGAAAGTGAGTAAGTGTTCAAATAGAGATTTTTTAAGTGTGTACTGTCACATACATACAGATTTTAATGTGAAGAAGATAATTAAGATAGTGTTTTTGGAAGGAATCAAATTTGTTGCCATTTAATGTTTATTTTTGAGATTCTATGCATATTCAAAGTTTTCTAAGTGATACAGATTTTAGACATGGATAACGCCTATGAATAGTTTGTTCTATTATTTTGAAAAGATATGTGTGATATGATACTGGGTGACGAATTATCTGTGCACATTGTGAACTACCAAATCATAAAAACAAAAATGGGTTATTTTTAATATAAATAAAATAGTAAGTCTGTCCCTTTTCTTAGTATTTTGAGCATTAAAATGTTCTCATTATGCAGTTTTTGTGTTGTTAGTTCTGTAAGCAAATACAAATGTATACAAATGCATATTAGAAATAAGTTACTTTTTCCTTAGTTTTTCTTTTGTCATAACATTTCAGGGTAAAGAATCCTTAGCAATTTATTTTGTAATTTTATAAACTACAGAAGAGCACTTTCCATAGCATAACCATTTGAAGTATCATTTCTGATTTATACCTTTTATCATATAAATCACATGTATTCAATAAAATACTTGTTTGCTTATCAGTTTGGTAAATTATTTTGAGAGAATAATGGGGACTGGAAGATTTTTTTTCCTAGTTATTCCCTAAGGCTGAAATTTTATCACTCCTTGCTCTTCGACAGAAGTGTATTTTCTAATAAAATTGTCTCTAATCGGGCTCTGTCAGTAAATTGTCTTATCATTGGGAAGAAAATGACACCGATTCTATCTGAAAACAGAGATGATGTCACCAGGTCTCCAATCACTGCTTCTCAGCTTCCATATCTAGCTTCTCCACAAACACCAAGTCTTTTTTTTCCCCTTATGAACATCAAAACCTTGCAAAATCATTAAAATTGCACCCGCGTAATGTTACAGGGATCAACCACACTGGCGCAAAATGGGATGTGGGAAAAGAGTCTCTCTAAATGTGCTAATTCCATTGTCACATATTTACGGCTTAATTTTAATCGGTTAAAAAAGCCACAGATTGCAATAAATTGGCATTATCTTCTGTGACACCAGAGGACACAGTTGGTTCAAGGATTTAGAGGGTCTCTGGCAACAGTATATAGTGCTGCAGACAAAGTATTTTTACGCTTGAACTACGGTAGCTAAGGTGCAATCCCCAGTTAAAACTGCAAACAAAGACTATAACCCACATAGTGCTAAGTTCAACATGCAGACCACCTTCAGTTTAGAATGCTAAACTGAATAAAGCTGAAAAACATTTTAACAGAATGACAGATTGAGTTTAGTTGCTGATGTTTTTGGGGGGGAAATTAACCATTCCTCTATGTGAACTCTTAGATGGAATGCTGAAAGTGTTTTTCTAAAATATCTGCTGCTTAGTCTTTCTGATTTTAATTCTAAAATGTTTGGTTACTTTAGCCATAGACCATACACCTACAGTTCTATAAAGTATCTTGTATTTATTTTATGCAGTGAATATAAATTACTTCAGCAATCATAAAAGGTGCAGAAAGTTGGTTTTCTATGAAGATGTGATCATTAATCATGTTTAGATTCCACACACATTCACTTTCTAATTTTTTAAACTTTTTTTTCTCTTTCTATCACAATTCTATTATTTGGAAATTGCTGACTGAAATCTTGCTTTTAGCTTAACAAAATCTCCACAAGCCATGTATTTGTATAAGAATGATAATGAATTAATCACACACTGGAAATGTATAGGCAGAGAAATATTAGAAGCAGGGCTAAAGAAATTATTGCATAAATTATTTAATTTATATTATAAGGATGGCTACTATTATCCAAATATGACTATGCATGTAAAAGAACAAAATTATATATTTGAATTGGGATTAAACGTATCAAACAAATAATACTTTAAACAAATTAATTTAGGCTATGTAATGCTGCATCAGTGATATTTCCAATGATAATTTATAATATTAAAGTTTTGTAGCTCATAAAAGTTGTTTAAAATGAACAGGAAAATTGCTAATGTAAAGAAGAGGTAAAGAAACTAGGAAAATTTCCCTGAAAAAATGTTTTGATGATAGCAATATCATTTATGGAACTGTACGTAAAGTCCTTGTAAAACCAGAAATCAAAATATTGTATTCTGTTGTTTTAGTATACAGCAATTGTTTTTAAACAAGCAGACCTGATACAGCTTGCATTATATGCCTGTTACATCTTACTATTTTCTGATAAAAAAATAATTAAACAAGGTTTTCAAATATATCAGGATTTTTTCTTCCCAAATATATTTTAATTTCATTGTTATAATGTTATGATAGTATACTGTTTCAACTATCTTTTATGTTTACTCAGCCTGAGTAAATTTTTGTGGTCACTTCTGCAATAAAATAGGGGGGAAAGAATTGTGAATGCTATTCTTTTTCGGTATCTGGATTAGAAAGTTGTTCTGCATAACAAAGAAAGAGATCTTTGGATAATTATGTACTCTGTTTCTGGTGTTCAGTTTTTAAAGAAGTTGGAATTATTATTTTGTACATGTTACTGTTACTGCCAACGTATCTCATAACGCTGTATATAGGGAAATTTGCTTTAATTTAAAAAAAACAGCAGCATTTATTATATTTATTCCTAAAAAAGTTACCATAGAAATAATTGTAATTTGTTATTGGTAGAAGCTACTTGCAGGTATACATTATATTTTGTACAATAATCATGTAGGATATTTTTCAACAATAACAAAATTTGTTTTATATTGTTTTTTTACTTGATAAATTCCTAGCTTTTATCTTGGAAACAAATGTTATTCACTGAAAGGATTTAGCTAACAGTTCATCAAAAAATAAGCTTAGACATTTTTCAAAAAAGCAAATTATCTACAAAACGCATGATTAAAGCTTTGTGCTGCTAAATAGATACAAAGAACGATAGTCATAGTTTTAAATAAAAGCCGCAAAATAAAGATGAACTGCTTTGCAGAATAAATTTATAACATTAAACTTTTATAAAGCTGCCAACAATTTTGTCTTTGCTCTCTGTAGCTGAACTATAGTGAGATGACCATTCTCTCAGAAATAGTACATATGTGTATATTCTACTTTTCTACACATAGGCTGCGCCATTGAGCTACTGGTCACATAAAATGTTCATCTTTAACACTGTGAAAGAGATGAAGTTAAAAATGTATTTCAGAAAATTGGTCATCAACATCTTTTTGTGTTTGTATTTAGAATTCGGAAGAAATACTAAATGTTTTAAATACTTAATTGTAACTTTAGTGTGTGCATTATATGTTTAACCCTGATAAGTTTTTATTGCTTTTTAGTTGAATATAATAGGATTATTTTTAAATGTTTAGAGTTTTGCATAAATATTCATTTGTATACCTGAGATATATATGTGTGTGTGCACATTCACACATTCACACACACAAATATACATGAATTTGAGTTAGAGCTATATAAAAATAGTAATCTCAAAACATGCAGTTAAAAGTAGAATAGTAAACAGGATCTAAACTTTGTTGTTAGAAATACTGTAAATGTGTTTAAAGTAAATTTCAGTATGCCAAAATTACTGTTTTAATTTTGGCATTGAATGCAATGTGCAGTTAACTGCCAATTAACCTCTTCTATCTAGGAGAAGATTTGTTGAAAGTCAAAATAAATACTATTACTATCATTTAATAGAAGTTATGAATGTTCTATAAGTTCAGGAAAAACTGCACAGTTTAATGTATGATACATATTAGTACACTATTTGCATAACTATATCTGATAGCAGAATCTCTGAGTTAGTGGTTTTTAGTGATTTTCTATGTTTTGGTGTCTTTCTAATAAAATCTGGCTAGTTCTGTCATGAATAGGTTATAAAGCATACAAAATAATGGACCATTCAGTTATGCCATTTAATGTAGAGAAGACACTAGAAGCCAGCTTTTTAAATGAATAGCAACTACTTCATTTTATGATGGGTCCACAGATTAGATTATATATACTATAAATCTTAATATGTCAATAGTCATTATTTATGAATCAGACATCAGTGTTCTGGAATGTTCACATGTTACATATGGGTAACCAGACTGTCCTTCACAGATTATTAGTGGTGTATGTATGTGGTGTGTGTGTGTGTGTGTGTGTGTGTGTGTGTATCTTTACATATATAGAGACACATAAAGAAAACTTCAGAAATACATTTCATAGTTACATGCATTTCATATTACTGATACACCCCCACCTTCTGCAGTCTCTGCCACCTTGCCTGCACTCCCTACTGCCTACCTGTAACAAGATCAGAATCCCATTCTCCTGTGGCACCTGCATACTCCCCCAATGCTCCTTAACTGAGACGTCTGACTCCCACCACTTTCTGTTTAATGGCCCACATGTCCTGGGCTTATTTTGGCAACTGGGACTGACATGATTTCCATCACTAAGTGATCAGTCACGTGTTGTCACACTTTATGGCTGCATCACTTAGCAACAACAATCCCAGTCCCTATTTATTTAATTAGTTGTTCATTATATTTATATGGCCATCCATCTCACAATCAAGTGACTCTGGGTGATGTACATAAAGTTACAATTGCCGTTGTAGAATGCCACTTGGAGATAATCTGAATCTCTGATTATCTATACCAGAAATTACATTTATTAAATCAAGGCTTTTTTCCTTTACTACTTCCACATTATTATTCAATGCATACTTATTCTCTGAACTAGGAAGGCAGTACTATTCAATTTTGATGCCTTCAACACTATTGTTCATAATGCAAACTCTGCAATTTAGGGGTTTATACCAATGTATTCACTAAACAATGTCTTGCAGTATTAACCAGTATATTATTGTTTATTAAAAAGTAATATGATTAACATTGCAGGATATATTATTATAGTTTGACTATCATGTAATAGCACCTGTTAGAGGTGTGATACAAAAGGCAATGCCAGGCACTGTAATTTAGTGATTGTACTATTGTATTGCATAGCTGGTTAACACACCAGGCAAGTACAAAGAAATCAATGTTATGGCAAAGTAAACTTAATAGAAAGAATTTGTTGTGTACTGAAAAAGACCTTGGTGGAGGCCTAAACTCCCATGGAGTAACTCAGAATAACTGAAAAGCGGGGAAGAATATGGAGAGACAGAGGGATATACTGTATATCCCTTTTTTTCTGTGTTTTCAAAGTAATGTGTGGTATTCGTTGACGAATAGTTTTGTTTAACTCCTTTATAAAAGAGAAAACAAAATAAAAGATAAATGCAAGTTGCTTTTCACAATATCACTGGGAAATATAAGTTATGTAGAAGTTAGATATGAGTTTGTGAGTATTAGGAATTATTCAGTTGATAAGTTGTGTCCAAGTCTTTGTGACCACATGGACCATATCATGCCAGGCCCATCTGTTCTCTACTGTCTCCTGGAGCTCCCACAAGCCACGCCATTGCATTGATGATATTATCTAACCTTCTCATCCTCTGCTGTCCCCTTCTCTATTTCCTTCAAAATTTTCCAATATCAGGATCTTTTCCAATGAATCCTTTTGTCTCATTTGGTGGCCAAAGTATTTGAGTTTTGACTTAAATATCTGTACTTCCAAAGAACTATTAGGGTTGATTTCCTCTACAAGTATTAGGAACGCTTATAGAAAAAGGAAATTTGTGGAAATGTTAATGGAAGAAAAGTCAAATGAGAGGGGGGGAGAGAGAGAAAGAGACAGTGGGAGAGAGAATAGCCATATTTTCTTCTACATTTATAATTTTGTCTAGATGTGGAATATAAATTGAAACAGATACTTTAAACAGCAGGAAAACGAAGGGCAATAAGTCACTGGAGGGAAAAAAATAGCAATACTAGAATATCTCATTCTGATTTTTACTGTACAAGTTACTTTCTTCTAAACGTCTTACTGATGCTTTCCTTGGTCAGGTGCTGAGCTGATATGTTCTTTAGAGCAGATATTAAGCTGTCACCTGAAATTATTTCCAAATATATAGAGAAAATATGAATGCCTTTCCTCACTTTCTGATTCTGCCAGTTCTTATCCTAAGTCTTAACATAGTGTTCAGTAAATGAGGGAGCTATTGAATACTCTAATTATGAGACTAGTATTTGTGGTTATATTCATGGATAGCATTGTGGTTAACTTCTGAAGGGGCATTTTTCATTTTGGAAGACTGGAATATAATTTAGAAAGGAAATAAGGGCAAATATATTTTTTACTTGCTTCTAAGAACAATTTAGGTTTCTGAAACACAGATACAGAGTCTTGACCTTCAATATCTGTGCTTCCTCCTAAAATCCACAAGTTATGCTCTTGTTATGAAATCAGAAAGCAACTTTTAATAAATAAAATCCTGTGCATTAAGTATTACTTGCATGTACATTAATTCAGTTCTGTTAGGAACTTACATCCTGTTTTGTGTTTCGTCTTTTTAATTTTGCTTCTGTTAATGTTTTCTGTGCTTCATCTCTCATAAAAACTGCTGGAATATTCTTTATTGGCCAAGACACACAAGGAATTTGTCTCTGGTGCATAAGGTCTCAGTGTACATACAGCAAAACAATAAATCATAAATCCTAAGATACAATCATAAATCATAAGATACAAACAACAGTGATAAATCATCAAATACGTATAGGAAAAGGTAAAAGGACAGATGAGAAGGATAATACCAATACGGAGCCCTACTACATGGGTAAATATCCTTAGGCATAAGCCAATGCTATGGGAACTAGGTGTTTGGCAGAGTGATGGCATGGGGGGAAAACTGTCTTTATGTCTAATTGTTTTGGCATGCAGTGCGCTGTAGTGGCATCCTGAGGGGAGGAATTGAAACAGTTTATATTCAGAATGTGAGAGGTCTGTAGATATTTTCTCCACCTTCCTTCTGACACACGCAATATACAGGTCCTCAATGGAAAGCAGGCTGGTTGCAATTGTTTTTCTGCAGTCCTACCTATCTGTTGAAGTCTGTACCTGTCCTGTTTTGTTGCTGTGCCAAACCAGACAGTTACTGAGGTACAAATGACACACCTAATCCAGTTATGAAATGTGAATTGTTCTACACTTCAGCAGATATGTGCACCTGAATGAGTGAAATGTGCACTTGAATAAGTGAAAAAATATGGATTCCATGCTTACTTAATTAGTAGATGTATAATTCTGGAAACTAGGTAAAAGTTTTAGGTTTGCTATGTTCCAATCTCCATTCTTGAGTTATAAATACTCAGACTAAGCTTTAAAATATTTTTTTTCTATCTTTCCTTTCAAACACCTGAAATCCTTTCGTTCTTCCATCTTTCCTATTTTTTTCAATCAATGCAGCCTTAAGTAGGAAAACTTTTAGCAACCACTTGTAGAAATCATGACATTTCATAGTCAATACTGTACCTCATTGTTAAATTGTATACGTACTAAACAGCCACAATCTTACATAAGCAAAACTCCTCACCATTTATAGCTTACAGAAATAATTAATGCCACAGTTTGTTATTTCTAGTTCAGAAAGCAAGTGTTCGTTTAAAATGCTCCAAAGAAGAAGTTTTTCCCCCTCCAATGGACAAGAAATGGGATCAAAGGTAATGACACCATAGCGTGAGTTAATCTTTTCTTTGCCAAGGTTTCCTAAGGACTTGAAAGCAAGGATGTGGCTGCAGCCCTGCTTGAGGCCCCACCAGGCCTTACTGGAGTCAGGCTTAATGTTTGTATACAGTATTGGAAGAGTAATAGAGTTAAATGCTGCCCTCGGAAACCACAGTAATTACTTCTATTGCTGAAATAGGCCTAGGCCGTGAACAAAAATATCATTGGAAAGCTATTTCTAACACAACACTGCCCTGCACAGCTAAGTGGCAACCATCATTATTTTTTCCTAAATTATGTGTTCTTATTTCAAGTGTTTAGATGATGAAAACCAGATTTTTGTGGCAACATGTTGATTCTAGCCAAAAAACCATTCAAGAAAGTGTGCTTTTAGTAAATTGTCTTTTTATGAGAATCTTTCAAGTTGTTTGTATTGTTTAACTTTTTTCACAAGTTAAGCAGCATTTTAAATCAATCTATTCAGGGGTGGAGGGTTTTTTTGCAAAATGAAAACTTTATCATTTTTTTGGGTCCATTAGAAAATGATGAACTGCCAGTTATTATTTTTTCTTTGTTCAGTTACTTCTTTTTTTTTTCACATGACCTCCCTCAGAAATAAACTTTCCAAGAAATAGTAGGTGAGGTTCCCATGCCCTGCTCTGGACTATGCTAAGTCTATTTTGATATTGCTGAAGTGAGCAATATCAAAATAGTGAGCAATATAAACTTATCTCCCT